>CAVNZG010000625.1:78102-119880 GCA_963693315.1 Diogma glabrata
ATAGAAACATTTATGGAACATGCTCCAGATGAGACATATTTAATGGCAAAAGTATGTTAATATGTACGCGCTCATTATTTATTTACAAAAATTTGTTTTCTAGGTTGCCTTAATTTTTGGAATTTCTGGCGCATGTCGTCAAGATGAACTATGCCGAATGAATTTGAATGACATTCAAGAAGTTGGAAATAATATATTGATTACCATTCCTGTCAGCAAGACAAACAAACCAAGATCATTTATTGTAAATGAAGTGTATATCGAAATATATCGTAGATACAAAGCATTACGTCCCACTGATTTCGATAACCCTCGATTCTTTTTCAAATTAAAAAACGGTAGAGGTAACAGACAAGTAGTGGGCATACATCAATTTGGTAAATTGCCCCAAACTGTAGCTACTTATTTGAAGTTGCCAAATGCGAAAGAATACACAGGGCACTGTTTTCGCAGATCATCTGCTACAATATTGGTAGATACAGGTGCAGATTTGACTTGCCTTAAGAGACATGGTGGTTGGAAATCGTCAACTGTTGCCGAAGGGTACATTGACGATTATCTAAATAACAAAATTGAAGTTGCAAACAGAATTTTCAATAGTACCGAACAAAATCCAGGTGTGGACCCTAACATGATCGAAATAAACGATAATAGTGAATCAGTGGCTATAACTAACCTTAATTGTAATCCATCTGTGCCAATTTTCAACACCTGTACAAATTGTACAATTAATGTAAATATAACCAATAATAAATAGTTCTTAAATATGTACTTTTACAACAGTTATAATAATAAAAACTAAATAAATTAATATTATATCATGTATTTCTTAAAAACAGATGAAAAACCGTACTGGAAAGTATTCTCTGCCTAGGCAGAGAATATTTTCTAGTACTGTTTTTAGTAAGTTGCCTAGCAACGCTGTAGTGTCGGAGAATACTTCATTTTGCTGACAGATAACAAACTAGAAAACTGACGTATTTTATCAAACAATCTGATTGCCGCCAAAATACCTTTTAGGGTATTCAATGATTTTCAAAAATATAATACATTCGACTTTAATTTGAATAGGTCAAGAATTGTAAAGAGGTGATCCTTACAATTGTTGACCTTTTCGAGCAAAGGATTCTTGTCTATCGAAGCCAAAAAAAATCGATCACTACTACTAGGTATTGATTGATGTTTTCTCCTAAGCTAAAGAGAGTAAAAGATTTATCTGATATTTGTTATAAGTCATAAAAAATTTGTCTATAGTTTAATTTTTTGGAAAATTATCATTATTTCTAAAATAAATTATTATCCTATAAAATTATTCTTCTTCATTTATTCTTTTATATACATAAAACTAAATATGAAGAGTTAATACTTGACACCTTGTTCAACCATCAATCATTATATGATGGTTGAACACATCGTGTGACCAATGAACGAACTACAAGCATCAAATGTTATGCTTCCATCGTTGGCGTTTGAATGCTATCGGAGGAGTGTTATTATTTTGAAACAAATCTAAGAGATTTTCTGCTACAAATATGGCTTTTGTTATGAAATTTGTAACATTGTTACAGGATTCGTTTTTTTGAATTGTTTGTGGTTTTTAAATTGCAGAAGAATTTGCACTATAATTAATTTACAATATTAATTTTGTATGGCTTACTGCCAGTACTTTAGGATCGTTGACACCCCGAACAATAAAATCGCCCCAAAATACAAATCATAGTAAAAATATCATGGCAAAATATTGCAAAACGAATAGGTATCGATGTTGACATTTGAATGAAAATAAGGAACTATTTATGTCTATATGCCAAAATTAAGACATTCCTAGACTGTCCATCTAGAACTAAAGTTGAATGTTTATGGTCCTATTTGGTTTGCATTTGATCTTATTATTAGAGCCACAGCACAAAACATACATCTTTGACTTTAGAGATAAAATTGTTTCATATATAATTAGAATATCCAATGCTAGAGCGAAAATTTAATATTTGTATTGCGGTACTGAATTTGGTTAAACTCGGTATATCATAATTAAAACTGGCATTGGGAATTCCTTTTATTAGGAAAATAAATTCCAACAATGGCTTTTCCTCTCAGAAAGCCAATTTAATATTAAGTTAAATCTCAATTAGCAATTAGCGCATCAAGAACTATTTCAAATGTGTATATCTTCCCTTTCGTAGCCAGCTGTCGATACAAATCATATGCGCGAAGCCAATTCTAATTAATGGTGAAGCAACATTGAAATTTTTGATGTATGACAATAATTTCAGACATATTGTCAGGTTAAACAATGATTAATTTTGTAGGTTGGCTACAAGTTGGATTTTCAAAAGACGCGTTGTCAGATTCTTGATGCTCTCACTCTAGGGGTGAAGCATATTAAACTACATTTAAATTTCTGAACAAACAAGAGTCATTAAATAAATAAACCATTTCAAGTTAACTATTTCTCATAACTCCTAAAAATTGGTCAGCATTCATTTCATTTTGACTATCTGTCGATTTTATTGAACATTACGAACAATTAGTTAGAAGTATCCAGAGCACAACAAGTAAGCTTTTTTGATGCACCTGCTAACATATTGCTTGAACGAGTTTACATGTTGGTAACAAATGTCTAGTTTTATTCTGTGTTTAAATGTGGAGAAATCTGGACAAAACAAATAAGTCGCACATTATTAGGTCGAGCCAATAATAGGTCGAGCTTAATTTTAGAAATATTCGTATGCTTCGGAATTTATTCGAAATTTAAGTTTTGACGAAGAAATGATCCAACCCAGAATAAATTGCATTCACAAAGCCCCAGTCAATCGAACTTGAGTCTACATTCAACGAATTGTATCAAATAATACAAATGTTTAGACTTTTCGGGATCTGTTTAAGATTTGAGAGTACATGCATAATCAGTACAAATTTTCTTTTTGTGATGAAGACACATGTAAGACAAAATACATCTAGATACCAATTCATAAAACTCAAAAAACTATACGGTCAATCCAAATCATGTTTGCTTTCTAACGGATAATGCTAAATTTTACAAATGACTAAACGATTAATTGATCCAATGTTTCTTTTTGAGGTGAGAAAATGCGCTAATTCGTTGCCAGTCTAACTTCCTCTATGGAACATATACGGCACCAAAAACGGAAAAAATAATACTTACAAAAGATTTTTCACACAGTTTTCAAATAATTTAATAATTAATAATTTTTGACTAATTATATAACAATTATTTTAAATCTATACGGAAAACTAAATAAAATGATTTTGAAATTTTAGTTTTCTATTAAATTATGCAGCCTTTAAAATTTTGCCGCCCCTAAACTGTTGCTTCCCTAGGTCTACGACTCACGGACCTATACGTTATTCACCACTGACAACAGCAGCATTCATAGAAAACATCAATCACTTATAAATCGAAGAAATTTATTATATTAAAGATTAAAATATTACATAGATATTAAATTAAGGCATACCAAAAACAGGTTTAAATAGTGAACTAATACTTTTGTTTGGTGTCTCTAGCAACCATTTGAGTAATTTTTGGAAAGAGAAAAAACAATGACAGTAAAAATCAGCTCAACTATCGCTTCACTCGCTAAAATCAAAGAATTTTTTTTAGGAATACGAAGGTATTTCTAATTCTTCTAGCTTCAATGTAAGCAAACATATAATTAATTTAAAGTATATGCAAAAAACATATCAGGTGTTAGACTCGATTTATCAAAAGGAGTTCAGAGTATCAGTTAATTGTTAAATCCTCATTGCTAAATTCTTAAACTTACTAATTTGGAAATATGTATTCGATAAAAAAAAACAAGGACAAAAACAATGAAAAATACGATTCCAAACTCGTTATCCATGCTTAACACAACTGCAGCTTTCATTAGAAATATCACCCGCTAAAATCTAAGAATTTTTCTTTTGCCGTTTCAAAAACGTGGGTATAAGAGTATCAGGATTTTTTCTCGTTTTTTTCGAATTTTTGTTCTCCTAAAACCACTCAAATGGCTGCTGGAGATAGTGAAAATTCGAAATCCTACGTCCACGCCGTGCTACCTGGGTAACGCTAACAGAATTAGGTTGGTGTAGTTGAGAGGGGCAGAGTAAATACTGCTTATACTCAATGATTCTTTTTGTGACAGAGATACCCAGTTTCTTTTGTATTGTGTAGTGTTGAAATTTAGGCCTGGCCGAATTTCAGTATCTATACCTGCAATGTTAAAGGGTAAGTCTTTGTCTCAACAAAAATGCAGCAGAGTGAACCAACAGCTTAGCATTGACTTCACCAACATAAGAGGTCTCAATTCGAATCTAAACGAGGTTCATCACTACATCGAAAAAAATAAACCTGACATATTGTTTCTTACCGAAACAATTGTTAGTGGCAAAGCATCGAAATTGGATCTCGATAAATACCGGATACCTAGTTACGAATTGGAACATTCCTTTTATAACAAACATGGTGTCTGTGTATTTGTTCGAGATTCACTTTCATGTATGAGAATTAAGGCCTACGAGTTGAACTCTAAGCACCATAATTCTATAGCACTGAAGATCTTAGGTGTTGATGAAACTATGTTTGTAATAGGATTATACAGATCCCCAAATTCTCCCTCAGGATGTCCCTTTTTCGATAAAATATCGGCTAATCTAGACAAGATTACCACGGACTACCCCAAAGCAAGACTGGTCATTCTTGGAGACTTCAATATTCATAATAAAGAATGGCTTAAGTATTCATCGTGCACTGACGACGTAGGAAGGCAAGCCGAACTGATACTCGCAGATTATCACGGTTTGACGCAAATGATAGAGTGTCCCACAAGAATCGCAGACAATTCACATCATAACAATAATTTGCTGGATCTGTTTTTGACAAACAAACCAGATACAACGAAGACAAAAGTTGACCAACCCCTGGGATCATCGGACCATTTACTAATATCAACAATAGTGCAATTTACATCACCGACACAAATTAAAGCAAATCCTCGTCGGGTCTGGAACTATAAACGCGCTGACTGGGAAGGACTGAGAAACTTTTATGATGAAACACCTTGGAAAACTATTTGTTTTGTTGATCAAGATCCTAGCACATCGGCAATAAGAATTTCTGAAATCATAAAAGAAGGAATGCGGCGGTTTATTCCAAATCGATTAATCACTCCAAAAACTGAGCCTTGGTTCACACGGGATGTTGATGAGGCAGTAAGGAATAAACGCAAAGCATTCAAGACGTATAACGCTAATAAAACTCCTGAAACCCATGGAGCCTATAAGAAAGCCAGAAATATTAATAAATTCTTCTTCAACTATATGAAAATTGCAAACCGTCTAACCGTTGAAAATATCTTTAACGAACCAGGAAATTTCAATAGGATCTTTATTCAATTTGCGATGTCCAAAAATCAATTTGCACTTTTCAAAGAGGCCATGAAATTTAAAAAGGAACGAAAAATTAGAAATGTCAAAGTTGGACAAATCGGTCTTGATGTTACTTTTAACAATGGCAGAAAAGCTAGTTTCTCATCAATTAATGATCTAAATCTTATGATTATCGCAAACCAAGTTTTTTAGGAGCTCTCTTTTTCCGAAGATAATGTCAAAAACAAATATATATGAAAAACTAACCTTTTTTATCTTCAATCTGGTGAGTGTTATTATGAAATGCTTTCTTTTGTTTCCTTTTTTAATTTTGTTGTTTATTTCATCACTTGATTTTTATTTCTGTGCTTTTGATTATGCCTTTTTCATGATATCTAAATGTTTGCCTCTCTTATTGAGGCTATCAAAATTTAATTTCCCAGATTAATTCCTTTAAACTTTCCACAAATACTCTTAACATTAATAATATTATTTTAAAATCAGCTTTCAATAACAATAATAATTTCAATTTTATTCATATTAATCCTGGAAGTCTTAAACCAAATCTAAATGAAATTCGTTCTGTTATCAATAATTTAAACTTACATGCACTTGCTATTTCTGAATCTTGGTTTAATGAGAGTATTAATGATCGTTTAATTGCAATTAATGGACTTAATTTATTCAGACATGATCGTGTTGGAAAACGTGGTGGGGGTGTTGCTATTTATTTACTTAATAGTATTAAGGGTAAAATTGTATGCAAAAGCAGATCAAATAGTATTGTTGAATATTTATTCATTGAAATCATTAATAATAATAATGAGAAATTGTGTTTTGGAGTCGTTTACAATCCTCCCAATAATAAAATTTCTGATAATTTGAAGCGTGTTTTTTCTGATTTATCAATTAGATATTCTCATTTAATTATTGTTGGAGATTTTAATATTAATCTTCTTTCTAAATTAAAAAAAACAACTAGTTTTATAAATTTTTTGTCATCAATTTCCTTAAATATCTGTTCTGAAGAACCAACTAATTTTGTTGACGGATGTAATCCAAGTTTAATTGACCTGTCAATTGTCAAAAATCGTAGCTTAGTTAAAAGTTTTTCCCAACTTTCTATTGGTAGCTTTACGACACATGATTTATTATTTGGTTCTTATTCAATCAACATGTCTTCTTTTGTTAATAATAGTTTTAAATTTTATCGTAATTTCAAAAATATTAATTTAGATAATTTATTATTTTGTGCTTCAAAATGTGATTTTGATAAAATTTATTGTCTTTCTAATATTGATGACCAAGTTCAAGTTTTGACCGATGAATTAAAAAAATTAATGAATATTTTTGCTCCTTTGAGGAAAATTAAAATCAAGAAAAACACTGCTGCACCTTGGATGAACGATTCACTAATAAATTTGATTAATCGTAAAAATTTTTACTATTCATCGTTTAAATCTGAAGTGAACATTCACCTTAAAAACAATCATCTCATAATGTTTAAAAAACTTCGTAACAAATGTACTAATCTTAGAAAATATCTTCAACGTGAATGGTTTAATTCTAAAATTGATCCAGACCTTCCTTCTAAGACATTATGGAATAATTTGAAAAATAATGGTGTTACTAAAGATTCTAATAATGTTATTACCAGTTTTTCGGCTGAAGAATTCAATAACTATTTTTCAAATTCATTTTCTAAAAAAACTGCACATCTGGTAACTTTTGATAATGATTGTGATGAAGCTGGTTGTTTTGAATTCTCTACTATCACTGATATCGATGTCGATTTTTATCTTAGTTCTATTAAAACTAATGCTTGTGGTGTTGATGAGATTCCAATATTTTTCATAAAAATGCTTGGTTGTTTCATCATCCCATTTATCACTTATATTGTCAATAACTGTATTACACAGTCTTATTTCCCTGAGCATTGGAAATGTAGTATTATAAAACCTATCCCAAAAAAATCAAATCCAACTAATCTAGAAGACTTCAGGCCAATTAGCATTTTACCATCATTATCAAAAGTTTTGGAAAAAGTATTGAAAAACCAAATTCAAAGTTATGTTGATAATAATTCTCTTCTCTATAAATTTCAATCTGGGTTTAGAAATGGACTCAGTACTAATTCAGCAATGCTTAAAGTTATTCATGATCTTTGCCTTGCCTTTGAAGAGAATAAAGTGTCAATAATTTGTTTCCTTGACTTCAAAAAAGCTTTTGATCTTGTTGATCATATGTCTCTTTTGTTGAAACTAAGAAATAAATTCAAATTCTCAATCAGATCTTGTAACTTTATTAAATCGTTTTTATCTAATCGCAAACAACAAGTTTCTATTAATAATATTCTATCACATCAAGTTGAGATTAGCTCTGGTACTCCTCAAGGTGGCATTTTATCTGCTTTATTATTCACTATTTTTATTAATGACCTTCCTGATTATGTTGACATCAATACCCATCTTTATGCGGATGACTCTCAGATTTATTGTTCTTTTCCGTTTGATCAATTTAATTTATGTGTTGATAAAATGAATGCTTCTCTTTCTTCTATTTCTGTTTGGACAAATTTGAATCATGTTTATGTTAACCCATTAAAATCACATGCTATGATTATTAGCAGAAAGAAAATTAATAATCCTCCTCCCATTTTATTTGATGGTAATGTCATTAATTATGTTGAAAAAACAAAATCATTAGGTTTAATTCTTAATTATGATCTCACTTTTGATGATCATGTTATTAAAATTTGTGGTGAAGTTAACAGTTGCTTAGGGATGCTTTATCAATCAGTTAGTTTCACACCTGTCAATTTACGTTTGAAACTTGTTAGAGCTTTAATAATACCCAAATTACTATATTGCTCAAATATTTTCCATAATTGTTCAAGAAAAAGTTGGGATTTACTAAATGTAACATTTAATAACTGCGCAAGATATATATTTAATCGAAACAGATTTAGTTCAATTTCTACCTTTTCTTTTCAAATTTTAAATTGTTCTCTTGAAAATTATCTTAAATATCGTACTTGTCTATTTTTGCATAATTTAATAAAATATAAATGTCCAGACTATCTTTATGAACTTCTCATTTTTCCAAGATTTCAACGAAATAAGTTACTGAAACTTCCAAACAGTTGCCTTTCTTCACAATTTAGATCATCGTTCTTTGTTGAGAGTATTAGATTGTGGAATAATCTTGAAGCAGGCATTAGAATTCTTGAATCAACTTCTGACTTCAAGAGGAAATGCTTGCTTCATTTCTCCTCATGTTAAGGGTTTGGTCATTGCACAGAAGTGATAATCAATAAGTTTAGGCTTTTTGAACTCAAATTACTATTTATTAAAGAAAGCAGTTTATTAATGTCACCAGATTGATTTTGTTACATTTTCAATAATTCTTTATTTTCACAATTATTTAATTCTTTTTTTTTTTTTTTTTTGTATTAATTAATCAATGAATAATTAATATTTTAATATTAAACTTAGTTCACGATAAACTTCGGTTTAAAAAGGAATTCCTTATGTGATACTACACTGTATAAATAAATAAATAAATAAATAAATTCAAAATAGACTTGGACAAAGACGCGTTTATCCAGAAGAAAGCAAAGAAATTCGCCGAGCACCCATCTGGCTCACGTAGTTTCTTTCAGGCAGTTAAATCAGTCCAGAGCAATTTTACTCGATCCTCTATTCCAACCTTAGTTCTGAATGACATTCCCGTGAGCGACTCGAAAGAGAAAGCGGATCTTTTGGGTCGTATTTTCGCAGAAAACTCAAACATAGTTGAACCCCCTCATTCTCCTACACTCATTCCCCCAGTTGTAACGAAAATGAAACCAATTATTTTTCGTTGCAATATTGTACGGAAAATGCTTCTTTCTATCAATATCAACAAATCTGCTGGCCCCGACGGTATTCCACCCCTCATTCTTAAAAACTTTGTTAGACAACTAGCTCCAATTTTAACAAAAATTTTCTATTTATCTTATAAAACCGGAATATTTCCCGACTCTTGGAAGCTGGCCAGCGTTCAACCCATACCAAAAAAAGGCGGTAAGATGGATCCTAACAATTATAGACCAATTGCAGTTCTGTCGGTTTTAGCTAAAATATTTGAAAAATATGTTAACTACAATTTGATAGATTATTTGGAAATGTCGCGAATTATTGATGATAAGCAGTATGGTTTTCGTAGAAGTCATGCAACAGGTGATCTGTTAGCCTACGTATCCCATCTCTGGAACAAGTCGCTGGAAAACCACGGTGAAACATTCAGTATTTCACTTGACATTTCTAAAGCATTTGATAAAGTGTGGCATAAAAATCTCATAGCTAAATTAAAATCTTATGGCATAGACCATCTTACTGTCTCATGGATTCATAGTTTTCTTACAGGTCGCCAATTTCAAGTTAATTTAGATGGTATCACATCCAATATTTTCACAACCAATGCTGGGGTTCCCCAAGGTTCGGCACTCTCACCAACCTTGTTTCTTCTATACATTAATGACTTGCTTATTTCTACAGTGCACCCAATCCATAGTTTTGCTGATGACAGCACATTACATGCATCACATGCATCTCCTAAATTTCGATCTCACACTGCAGTCACCACTGATAGAGAGTTGCTAATTGATTCTATCAACAAAGATCTGGAGCGTATAATGGAATGGGGTGATCGTAATCTTGTTTCATTTAATCCAACCAAAACCAAATTATGCCGTCTTTCACGAATAGAGCGACATAAAAATTTTCCTATTAAAATAAACCATGAGGAATTGCGTGAGGTTGAATCAGTTAGACTTCTTGGAGTGGATATTCAAAATAACCTGAAATGGAATAAACATGTGTTCAACCTCGCTAAATCTGCAATGCAAAAATTAGGATTCTTGAGTCGATGTAAAAATATTTCAATCCCGAGCAAATTTTGTTAATCTTCAAGTCCTTTATTCGTCCATGTATGGAGTACTGCTGTCATGTTTGGGGAGGTGCTTGTCAGTCAACAATAAATTGTCTAGACTCTGTTCAGAGAAAAGCAATACGATTGATTGGTAATACCGAACTAACGGACCAGCTTGATACACTCCAGCACAGAAGAAATGTGGCTGAATTATCAATCTACTATAAATATAACTTTAGCGAATTCTCCTCTAAGGAAATTCAAAATATCCTTCCATCGTGTGCGCAGTATAATCGACAAACAAGAGCTGCCGAGTTATCCCATCCATTTGTTGTACAAATACCTCGTTGTAGAACTGTGTCCTTCCAAAACGACTATTTTAATAGAGTGGCCAAATTATGGAACTCATTGCCTTCCTCTGTATTTCCCGATGAATTTTCCCCTCAGGCATTTAAAGAAAATGTCCATCATCATTTAAAAAAATTAGTATAGTTATCCCTATATCCCCATTCCTTCCATTTTCCTCATCTCCTTCCTTTATAGTTGACATGGTATCTTCGGATATTCAAAGAGTCTAAATAATGAATATTTCATATTTAGTGTGCTAAACATGTCTAACTAATTAATAAAAAAAAAAAAAAAAAAAAACCATGGCGAGTCATTGGTGCCATAAAACCAATGCAACTCAAGCGTCTGTTCTCCATGTTAGGGGCGGCTTGGAGCGGGCGTCTGACTTGGATCAAGCGGCTCGCTATATAAACGTGCAAAAAGATTGTTTCTGATGACCTTAACATGCAGAACGAACCCATTCACGAAAATTTGGTTTGGGCGAAGGGTTAAATCATCATTTCCGTAAAAAATTTATTTGGTATGAACTCTGTACACATTCCGCCTCTGAATACCTCGGATTCATCACAAGAACGACCTCGGCAACTGTGCCCAGACTACGATTTAAAAATGGGAACCTCTAACGGGCTAAGCCTTAGAAGACCAGGAGATCTCCTAAAATTCATACACCAAGTCGATAGCTACAGTGCTACACACTGTATATAGTGGCATTACAAGAACTAAAAAGGCCAGGCAGTGGAATCCATGAAACTACGCAAGGACACACTCTTTATTATTGCGGTCATCAAAACGGAGAAGAATTTAGAGTTGGCTTTCTCAAACACCGTCGCGTGAATCAGCATGTTATCGACTTCTGCCCAATTAATATGCAGCTATGCCACTGAGAATCCGCCGTAGAGTAGATGATATTAAAGATTTGTTCTTTTTAGAACTCGAAGAAGTTATTATAATAACATCTCGCGGCACGATATAAAAATCGTGGTAGGTACCTTTAATGCTCAAATTGGTAGGAGTGCAGAGCTTAAAACATATATCGGCCCTAACAGCTTGTATCATAACAGGAACAATAACGGTTTTCGCGCAGCCGAGCTGGCTATGAAGTATGATGTATGATCTACTTATTTCCAGCACTTTCTTACCTCACAAGAGAATTCACAAGGTCCACGTTGCCTGGAATCAAATGACGGAAGAACGGAAAATCAAATCGATCACGTCATGATATCTAAGAGACACTCTACAAGTGTAACTAACATTCGATCATACAAAGATGCAGATATGGCCACCGATCATATGCTTGTCATCTTTAAGTACAATAGCATATCATCTACATTTAATAGACAAGCAAAAAAGACCGTGCGCTGGAATAACGATGCATTAAAAAATCCGGAAACGCTGAATAGATATCAGGAAACATTAACGCAAAACATAGAAGAGCATCAAATCTCTTCTGAGATGCCATTAAGCAAATGCTTCAATCAACCATTCTACCGCAGCACAAACTACAATCGGAAAACGACCACCGAAATCACACAACGAATGGTTTGACGACGAGTGCCGCCAAAACGTTCAAGATAAACAAAAACTGCGGGAAAAATGGTTAACAAAGAACACCCGAAGCTCCCAATTTGATTATCTATGCGCCAGGAAGGCCTCAGCAAAACTTCTTTCGTAAAAAGAAACGCGAATCGAAAACATCAACCAACATGCGGCCAACGGAAATCCGAAAGAGTGCTTTGCCAATGCATGGAACCTGACAAAAGATTTCCACCCAAGATCTACAGCCAACCAAAATTTAAATAATGAACCTACAACAAGTGAACGTGATGTTTTTTTTTTTTTTTAATAAAATGTGTTGTGTAGTAGGAATTACAATATGTGTCACAATAACACATAAAAACCTTTTAAGACCAAGATCCCACAACAACATACGTTCAAAGGTGTTGATGGAAGTAAATCTTTCTTTTTTTTTGTTTTTTTTTATATTTTTTGTTAAAGAATGGATAAATAAACAAAAAATCCTATCACTGACAAAGTATGACATAAGCTAATACTTTATGATAGAATAGAGAAAATAAAAGTAAATAAAAAGGTAAATAGCAAATTTTTACAAAAATTTGCTGAAACAAAACAAAAATGTGTTACCAATAATCCAGTCGTTTGCATATTCCTTGATCCTGTGACGCACAGTCTTTCTTAATGATTGAAGCCCACACAGTTATATGAAGGCTCGTTCCTTCAAGAAAGCAATAGCGTCTCATCATCAAGGATTATTTCACAGCTAAGATTGAGGGTGCTACCGTTGACTGAATACAGTTCATCCGCCACCATCCCTAAGATGTCACCTTGGCTAGTAATATCTCACTGCTATTGCCAGTGGTATGTGATATCTCACGTTAACTCGTATGTCAATAGCAGGGACTGGAGTACGCGGGGTTGTCACACCCGTAGATCACAAATAAAAAAAAAATTTCAAAACAATAAAAACTGATCCCTCCATGCGGGAAAATGTGCTGGCAGTGTGGCGATCCCACTTCCAAGACCTACTGAATAAAACGAATGAAGTTCATCCTATTACAGCAATTGCTCCATCAACTGAAATCTTTGTCCCTTACCCAGCAATAGACGAGGTGGAAGCTGCCATTAAAAAACTGAAAAATGGCAAATTACCAGGTATCGATGGAATTTCCGCAGAACTAATGAAAAATGGAGGAGCAGCTCTCACGTATATGCGATCTGATTCTTGCAGTCTGGGACCAAGAAGAACTACCTGCTGAATAGAAAACAGCTCTCATTGTTCCGCTACATAAGAAAGGTCACACCATCTAAAGTGTGCGAATTATCTTGACATCGCACTGTTGAACGCTGCATATAAAATATTGGGTAATGTCGTACTTGCTCGACTCATCCCGTTCGCTGAATCTATCATCGGTGACTATCAATGTGTTTTTTGTTCCAACTTCTCAACCATAGATCAATGTTTTACATTAAGGATGATTCTGGATTAAAGCAAGCATATGATAGCATCATCCGCGACAACCTTTGGTCCGCACTCAGCCTTGGTATCCCAGAGAACCTTGTTTCTTTGTACAAACTCACAACATCGGAATCAAATTGTAGAATAGTAATCGATGGGTCGGTTTCTAATCGTTTCGATATAGCATCAGGTTTTCCATCAGGTGCTCCGCAGATCATATTGTGTTTCTCGGACGTAGAACAAGTGATACCAAGATTCTGCTGATTATCTCTCAGCTTGAAAGAAATACTAAACGACTTGGATTTTACATCAACACCGGCAAAACTAAAGTTTTAACAACATCTAGGAACATACCTCCCGGAAATCTGGATACTGGCGACTATAAAATGGAACGATTGGAAATGACATGCAAGAAATGACATCGTCAAATGACATGCACTCAAATATAAAAACCCGTGTCTCTGCCACATACAGAGTTTTCTACGCCTACTCAAAACTTCTGCGATCAAAACATCTTTCGCCCTCGTGTAATCTCACACTTTACAAATTATTAATCCGACATGTGCTTACATTTGGAAGTGAAAGCTGGACACTGACTTCCTCCGATTGTAGAGTTTTATCAAAATTCGAGAGGAGGGTCATACGGACAATTTATGGCTCATGTAAAGTTGCGGAAAATCAGTATAGAATCCGAATGAAACATGAAATCAGAAATCTTCTTGGAGGCTGCGATGTATTCGGATTCATTAAATCCAACCGGACTAGATGGTTTGGTCATCTAGAAAGGGCTTCATTAGATAGAATGATAAAAAAGCGTCCCAACAACAACCAGCTGGTGTTCGTCGGAAAGGAAAAATTAGACAACGCTGGCGTGATGACATCCAAGTCTAAGTCCAAGACCTTCGTGATATAGGATGTCGAAACTGGAGTCAACTGGTAATGGGAGGAAATGATTGGAAGCTAATTGCACAGACTGCAAAATCCCTACATGGAACGTACACGCCAGAGAGAGGATGCTGGAGATTTCAAACGTGTTATCCATGCCCGGCACAACAGCAGCTTTCGTTTAAAATATCCCCCCCAAAATCTGTGACCTTTTTTCTCGTTATATCCACAACGTGGGTATTCTAATAGGCTATTGATTATGTCCTTAGAACAGGGCCATAAAGAACTTGGACGTTTGCGGGTTTTATTGCAGGAATTGGTTGATGGGTAATTTATAAGAATAAAATGAAAATTGAAAATATAGTGATGGGTAAATGGACCTTTTCCACTTTTATCAATATCTCTCGAAAACGAAGCAAAATTTCGATTTTCTTTACTTTTTGTATGAGAATTGAATTTTTTCGTCTATTTTATTTCAACAGTTTTGCCATAAAAAAAGTTTCTAAATTTTTTAAATAGGCCATTTCGATGAGAAATTCAATTCTCTACATAAAGCAAATCGAAATTTTGTTCCGTTTTCGAGAGATATTGAAAAACTGAAAATGGTGCATTTGCTCCCCTATTTCCAATTTGCAACCTCTAATTTAATAGCACTACCCATTAACCGATGACTGGAATAAAAATCCGTGAACGTCTTAGTTTCTAACCGTTTCCAATTAACCATTGGAATTTTTTTCGATTTTTGTCCAAGTTTTTTTTTTCTAATCACTCTAATGACTACTTAAGATCATCCTAAGCATCAGTTAGTTTTTGAATTCTGAATAAAACTGATGGTTTTGACAAACCTAAAGATTTTGGTGAGAACACTCAAATTTGAAACTACAAAAGGTAGCTCTAGCTCGTTTGGAGGAAGCAAGACCATTTATATCCGACATCTAATCTTTATAACAATTGGTGAATGGTCGAATTAATCCATTAGTTGAGGCTCGTCGTACTCTGTTAACATTTCATTTGAAAGATTAATTTCCATATTAAATTTAAATCCAACAGCCAAATCATCTTCATTTACATATATTATATTCATATACATTATTATCTATTTTCACTTCATTGTCGCAAACCAGATTGCTCATGCTAAAACCATTTAATATATCTTTCAAATGAAAAATAAACTACAAAGAAATCTAATAAGCTTCCAACTTTTTTCATGACGGAGGCACCGTCTGTGGCTATTGCTATGATGCCATCGACGAAAGGCAATTTATATGTCTCAATAATAATCAAGATATCAGTGGTGAATTTTTGATGGACATATTGAAAGACAACTTTTCGAATGGTATTTGAGAATTTTGGTACTTTGTGGTAATATGATAATATATCCAACATTTTCTAAAACCATATGAGGTACACAAAACAATGTGAGTGCCGAATGGTGATCCATCTTAAGAAGTTATTCTCGAAATTATTGCTGAAGTGCTTCGTTTTTTTTACTTTTAATCGGTAATTTGGTTTTACTTTTGTATTAGTTTGAATCTATCGTTGATTTGATTGTGCCAATATTGTGCAAGAAAAGTACCAACTACCGGTATGTCGGCTTTCGAAAATTTAATCACACGACAAAGAAAACACATGTAGGATTAATATAGAGAATAGATTTACAGAACATTTCCGAGCATTTAAGATTTTATAAGTGATTGACTGTAATAATTTTATAGATTTTAAGTAAAAATTGATTTTTTTACTGTAAAAAATATCTAAAATACGAGCATTTATAATAATAATATATACAAAAAAAATTCGTGTTTTATCTTCATTGAAAATATTCAAGGATATCACCAATGATCGATATTTAATATTTATTTAGGATCGAAATATCATAAAAGTTCAGAATTTGTATTTTTATCTATGAACGTGATATACTTAAAAATAGAAACAAAAGAAATAAATTAATAAAAGAAAGGTGTATTCAGGAAGTGTAATAAAACAATAAAAAAAATTATTTGAGGTTTTGGTATCATATACCAATGGTTAAAAAAAATTGCTAAAAAGGTTAAAAATTGAAACAATGTTTTTTGTTTTAGGTAGTTAGGAATGATTATGATCACCTCCGAAATTTTGAAGAACTAAAAATATTAGTTTTATTGCTAGTTATAAAACTAAAAATTAAAATATATGTTTGAAGTTTGATTTATAACATTTAGAGTAAGGTAGTTTTTATAATAGTACCGGATTATTTCTAATACAATAGATGTTAGTTTTGACGCCACGAAATCTACGACCAAAAATGTATTAAAATTAAACTTAAATTTTTATTACTGCAATAAATTTATCAACTGTAATTGCACACGACACCAATTATCATCGGTTACTTGAATTGTTGTAATTGTATCTGGTTGTCGCCAATGGGTCTATCAAGATCTACCATTGGTTGTCACGTTAATATTTACTGAGCTGGTATTAAAGAATCATCTATGTAACGATAACGATTGATCCACACATCGTTACCTCTATCACAAACTGTTTAAACGTATCATCTACAAGGTTGAGCAACGAAACCAGCCATCAAAACTGTTTACAAACTCCAATTACTATGAATTATTCCAACAAGGTAACAAACTCAAGGGGCAAAATTAAATTGCTCACTGCGAAAGTAGGAACCCAACCATCAACCTACAACAATTACACATGACTTAGTTACGCACTTTTATCCTGCCAAAGGAGCTAACATTTATTTACCTCAAACACGTGGGTCATCAATCATCAGTAGCTTTTTGTCGATTTTATTACATGACTTTGGAGCATCGTTCCCACCAGATTTTTTCACTTAAGAGATCATCCAATGCCAGTAGGCTCCATATTCTGCTTTAAATAACTGAAATAGAATTAAATCTAGGCCCATACATTATATAAGGTGACCAGATTTTAGCATTTTCAAAGCGGAACAACATTGACCAGGATGGGGTCCTATTAATTAAAAATAGTGTTGTAATATTAACAATATTATGGTAATGTATTTATTTAAATTTTAATATAAGTACAGTTTACAAAAATATTATATAAAAAAAATTATGTATAGTGAATGAAATTCATGTTCTGGAATATTGGATTTTAGACAAAACGTCGATTTTTGAACCATTTCATCATTTTTGATCGAATTCATACTTGCAATATAAGTATTTAGTATAGGCGAAATAAAAAAATTGTGTTTTTGAAAAATTTTAAGTGTTTGATTTGAAAATAGGGTGGTCTGAAAGTTTTGTGGAAATTCAAACTTAGGGTGACTTTGAAATCAAATTAGTAGCGAACGGTTCACCATCAACGGTTTATATGCTTGAAATGATAATTGATTAAATTAAACTATCGAAAAAATACATATACTAAAGTTCCAAAGATATGTGGATCTCAGATCAAAAATTTTAGTTTTACAACTAAAATGTTTTACTTAAGATGCACTTGTTTAAAAACTAATATCTTTAGAACAAAACTAACTCTTTTTTTATATTTTTACATATTTTAGGGTAAACAAATTCAAAAACTGCTTGACGGCATCAGTGCCATCTTTGAATATTATATTTTGTATTACTTTTATTAGTAAGAGTGTAAGAGAAATTTTTGCAGTGCATTTTTTTGTTGATATCGAGTGATCTGTTATCGAGTGAGTCTTTCTCTTGTAATTTGATTTTAAAGGCACCCTGACTTTGAATTTGTTGGACCACCCAACTAGCAGTTTAACTTATTTTAAAGCACTAAACAGTCTTATACCGAAACTAGCTTTCCCACCTGCATAGTTTCTTTAAAAATTCTAAGCGGTTTCGATAAAGGCCATTTGGAGAAATTTCCCCGCCTTCAACGAAGCTATGATTTGTAAAAGAGTTCGCAAATAGCTTATGGTATGGTCTTTTGTAAGCAGTTATGCAAGCTGAATAGAATTTATGGTTTCATAAGTTATAGCTTCGATAAAGTGCTTCTAATAGTTCATTTTAAACAATCTTTAGAAGTCTTAATGAAGCTATTAAATAATTTGACAAAAATATTACATATTACAAATATAACGTATTACAAAAATAATACATAGTAGTTACAATAACAATGGTTTCTATAAGACTTCCAATTTAGTTTTTTTATTTAGATGTAGAAAATATAGTAGTAATGCAGGGGCTTATTTTTTATGGAAAAAGGTATGTGGCATGTAACTTCAATGGGGTTTTTAACGATGAAATCATAATCTGAGTTTTACGTTCTTACAAGATTTTGTTTCTTTTTAATGGAATAGATTACAGCGATCAAAAATACGTGACACGCGTGCCAGACTTGGCACGTTTGAAGATTTGTCTGACACGGCAAACATTCTGAAATTGTATCCAAAATTGTCCCTAAATTTACGATTTAAGAATCATAATAAAGAAAGGATTTTTTCAGATATTTTTTAATAAGTTAAATATTACTCTTAGTCTAGAAAAAGACGGTAAAAATAGTAGGGAGCCTCCAAAAGAGAGCCTTCAAAATCTACCCTACGCACTTTTATTTTTAGGGGCACAAGCTACCCCTTATTGTCAAAACTTATTAAACTACAAATTAAATCTTAACAAATCGAAATAAAGATCACAATTACATATCTCAACCCTTAAAAACCACCCACTATTATGATTACATTAAATAAAGTTATTACAAATTTATTTTCTTTTTTTAATTTAACTACATTAAAATTAAATGATTTTTCATTTATATTTAGCACATGGAATCCTCATGAGAACTATAATGACTGTCTTGATCTAAAATCGGAGCACTATTATGACAGATTTTGTCGTAGCATCCACTACAAGCTGCGTTGCAAATACAATACAATACAATTTAAAAAAAAAAATATTAAACAACCACAGATAAGCAAAAAATATTGAAGTATTGATGATATTTTTATTGTATTTCTTAAAAGAAAAGTTGAACAACCCCTCGGAACATCGGACCATCTACTAATATCAGCAATAGTGCAATTTACATCACCGACACAAATTAAAGCAAATCCTCGTCGCGTTTGGAACTATAAACGCGCCAACTGGGAGGGACTGAGAAACTTTTATGATGAAACACCTTGGAAAACTATTTGTTGTGTTGATCAAGATCCTCGCACATCGGCAATAAGAATGTCCGAAATCATAAAAGACGGAATGCGGCAGTTTATTCCAAATCGATTAATCACTCCTAAAACTGAGCCTTGGTTCACGCGGGATGTTGATGAGGCGGTGAGGAATAAACGCAAAGCATTTAAGACATATAACGCTAATAAAACACCTGAAACCCATAGCGCCTATAAAAAAGCCAGAAATATTAGTAAATACAAAATAGACTTGGACAAAGAAGCGTTTATCCAGAAGAAAGCAAAGAAATTCGCCGAGCACCCATCTGGCTCACGTAGTTTCTTTCAGGCAGTTAAATCAGTCCAAAGCAATTTTACTCGATCCTCTATTCCAACCTTGGTTCTGAATGACATTCCCGTAAGCGACTCGAAAGAGAAGGCGGATCTTTTGGGTCGTATATTCGCAGAAAACTCAAACATAGTTGACCCTCCCCATTCTCCTACACTCATTCCCCCAGTTGTAACGAAAATGAAACCAATTATTTTTCGTTGCAATATTGTACGGAAAATGCTTCTTTCTATCAATATCAACAAATCTGCTGACCCCGACGGCATTCCACCTCTCATTCTTAAAAATTTTGCTAGGCAACTAACTCCAATTTTAACAAAAATTTTCTATTTATCTTATAAAACCGGGATATTTCCCGACTCTTGGAAGCTGGCCAGCGTTCAACCCATATCAAAGAAAGGCAGTAAGATAGATCCTAACAATTATAGACCAGTTGCAATTCTGTCAGTTTTAGCTAAAATATTTGAAAAACATGTTAACTACAATTTAATAGAATATTTGGAAGTGTCGCGAATTATTGATGATAAACAGTATGGTTTTCGTAGAAGTCATGCAACAGGTGATCTGTTAGCCTACGTATCCCATCTCTGAAACAAATCGCTGGAAAACCATGGTGAAACATTCAGTATTTCACTTGACATTTCTAAAGCATTTGATAAAGTGTGGCACAAAAATCTCATAGCTAAATTAAAATCTTATGGCATAGACCATCTTACTGTCTCATGGATTCATAGTTTTCTTACAGGTCGCCAATTTCATGTTAATTTAGATGGTATCACATCCAATATTTTCACAACCAATGCTGGGGTTCCCCAAGGTTCTGCACTCTCACCAACCTTGTTTCTTCTATACATTAATGACTTACTTATTTCCACAGTGCACCCAATCCATAGTTTTGCTGATGACAGCACATTGCATGCATCACATGCATCCCCCAAATTTCGATCTCATACTGCAGTTACCACTGATAGAGATCTGCTAATTGATTCTATCAACAAAGATCTGGAGCGTATAATAGAATGGGGAGATCGTAATCTTGTTTCATTTAATCCAACCAAAACCAAACTATGTCGTCTTTCACGAATAGAGCGACATAAAAATTTTCCTATTAAAATAAACCACGAGGAATTGCGTGAGGTTGAATCAGTTAGACTTCTTGGAGTGGATATTCAAAATAACCTGAAATGGAATAAACATGTGTTCAACCTCGCTAAATCTGCAATGCAAAAATTAGGATTCTTGAGTCGATGTAAAAAGTATTTCAATCCCGAGCAAATTTTGCTAATCTTCAAGTCCTTTATTCGTCCATGTATGGAGTACTGCTGTCATGTTTGGGGAGGTGCTTGTCAGTCAACAATAAAATGTCTAGACTCTGTACAGAGAAAAGCAATACGGTTGATTGGTAATACCGAACTAACGGACCAGCTTGATTCACTCCAGCACAGAAGAAATGTGGCTGAATTATCAATCTACTATAAATATAACTTTAGCGAATTCTCCTCTAAGGAAATTCAAAATATCCTTCCATCGTGTGCGCAGTATAATCGACAAACAAGAGCTGCCGAGTTATCCCATCCATTTGTTGTACAAATACCTCGTTGTAGAACTGTGTCCTTCCAAAACGACTATATCAATAGAGTGGCCAAATTATGGAACTCATTGCCTTCCTCTGTATTTCCCGATGAATTTTCCTCTCAGGCATTTAAAGAAAATGTCCATCATCATTTAAAACAATTAGTATAGCTATCCCTATATCCCCATTCCTTCCATTTTCCTCATCTCCTTCCTTTATAGTTGTCATGGTATCTTCGGATATTCAAAGAGTCTAAATAATGAATATTTCATATTTAGTGTGCTAAACATGTCTAACTAATTAATAAAAAAAAAAAAAAAGAAATAAATAAGTGATCCTGCGATGAATATTTTGATGAAGTTCTTAATTACTTTCATGATAATTATCAGCAACTAACATTTTTCACTCCCTCTCTTTACTCTCATTGCATTTTATGATTCTTTTTGATATATCTTGTAAACATAGTCAACAAATTTTTTCTAGTTTTGTTTTTACGTTTAGATGTGCAACTTTGTTTTTTGTCAGTTTTTGGTTAAAAGTGAAATATTGTGTTGAAAAACAATACACAAATCAGTGATTAATGGTACAGAAAATCGAAGAAGCTGCAGAACAATAATTTTTTGTTATAATAGTTTTTAATTTCAGGAAAAAACTGACGTGACTAAATCATAGAGGAAGAAGGAAGAACCATCTCCTTAAAAAATATTAATGCTTTATTAAATTAATTTTAATGCCTCAAAAAATTTATAATTAATAAAATTCTAGTTTAAAACATGAAAATGGTTTTTAAAATACCACAATTTTCATTTGTTCTATATTTTATTCTGTGTTCTATACTATTTTTATTCTAAATATTCTGTACGGGTTTTACGCTCTATGTTCACATTGATTTCACTTACTCCATTTCACTAACTCCAACCCTGATGAAGTTCATTGATCATTCATGAACTCACTGTTTTATCATTCATGCGGAAACTCATAGATATTAATCAATAACTTCATGCGTTCCATAATACTGATATTCATCAATAACTTCATGAGTTCCATAATACTGATATTCATAATGAAGTTCAGCATGGTTTTCATTGAAACATTCATTAGAAGAGAAGAGCATATAAAAAAGTAAATAAGTGAATTCACATCACAAGCTCATATACGTTTCATTGAATAGGTAATGATGATTTTCATGATGAACTATTGTATGAATTCACTAATTCTCTGTTACTAGGGAGTTTATTTCTACCACATTCATACTTTGTTCATAATAACTATCAAACAAAACAGTAATATTATTACCGAATTTTCTTCTCGAATAATAAATGTATTCCCGGAAAAAAACTGCTGTAAATTTGCTATTTAATTTTATACAAAAGCATATTTCAAAAAAGGTTTATGAACATGAAATGCAACCAAATAAAATTACTAAATCTTCTAATAATATTGCCGCCGCAAGTTTTAAAGTAGCAAGTTTTAAAGATATTGCCAAACATGGCAATGCATTTACGGATTCATTAAATCAACTCTTTTAAGTTGTGGTGAAACACTTTTCAAAAATTATTAAAGCAAAGATAAAATTCTCACCCGTAACCAAATTATGCAGTTAAGTGCAAATACCGTAAGAGATTATAAAAATTTTCTTAAAATACGTGAAAATATTTCCAAACAGTTAAAATCTGTTCTTCATGCGTTTGAAGTGTTTGCATTGGCAGTTGATGAGAGCACAGATATTGACTCCGATGCCAGACTGGCAATTTCTTTGCGTTGTGCTACAGTTGGGAAAATACAACAAACTCCTAAAACTAGAAACTTTGCAGGAACGAATTTTTATTTACACATTTTACGTTCGTGAAATTGTTTCCCTCGACGCTAACGCGTCTCATGAACAAAAGTGTCACTCACGAAAAAACAACGTTTTCATCTCTTGTAGCAAAATGTACTATTTCATAATTGGATTGACACGCGAAACTAGTGATTATTAGAAAAAAAAAATTTTCGGCACGCCAATAAAATTCAGTTGCGAACCCTGGAATAGAATATTGACAAATCTTTTTTCTATTTGTTTTACCCAGTGAACACAAGACGTAAATATGACATCACACGAACGTCATATATATGTGATGTAGTTGTTACGTAAATGTGACATAAAAATGACACTCGTCATGACTATATCCTGGTATCATTTATATGATGCTTTCATGACATCACACTGATCTTAAATTTGACGATATGATGTCATAACTTGGACTTAAATATGACCTTATTATGATTTTGTTAAATTTCACTAGAGGTATATCCATTTTAATTGTATATAGTTTGAACAATTTTGCGTATAGTTAGTTATTGCTTCCAAGCAGGTTATAGAATCCTAGCAGGTACGTAATGAGTAATGACCAATGAATGACTGACGGGTAAGTGTTTTTGTTATAAATTTGTTTTTTAATTGTTGTTAAAAATATAATACATCACAAAAAAAAATTATATTACTATGATATCAACCTTATATCATAACAACGTCACAAATATCTTCACAGACATCACATTTATGTCATAGTTATATCATTATTGTTATGTCATGCTCTTACGTAAACAAGTGGGAAATAATGATATACATATGACTTATATATGACCCAGATCTTACATAAGACGTGACTTAGCGTGATGTCATTTTGATATCACAATGACGTATATGTGTTTTCTGGGTATTGATTCAAAGATTTTAGGTATAGAAACATTAGGGGATTATATTTTTTCAATCATTAACTTTTAGCGTACTTACTTTGCAATAGTACGCTGCAATATTTTTTTTTTAAATAAAAAGTTTTGTAATTGGATTTTTAATAGGTGTCACAACAACATGCGTGCTGATGAACGCAGTTAATTTTTAAAAATATTATTTAAATATAAAACAACAACAATACAAGCAACGATATATCACACCAGTCACCATCCATATGCTGTAAATTATTTTAATAGAGTGACTAAATTATGAAACTCTGTTTCGCCTCAGTTCTTCCTAACGAGTTTGGCTCTCAGAAATGTAAGGAAAATTCATATACTATTATTTATAAAACTTAGACCAATAATCTTTAAATTTTCTTTATTCCACCCTAGTTGATATTGGATTCTGATTCTCTAGTTTAGGCATGTCAAACTCATTTCGGTATACGGGCTCGAAAATTATTTTCCAAAGCTTTATGCGGGCTACATGTTTTTGGTTTTATTAAAAATTTTAAATTTGTTAAAACAAAACAAAAATGTTTATATAGAAATTTATAAGATCTTAAAAATATTTGGTATTAGTTTTTGGCTTAATGTAATTTTTAATATCTATATCATGTTATTTAGTCAATCTGACCCGCTTTGCAGTTTTATTCATCTTCATTTGTGAAAAAATGTGTTCGCATATATACGTGCTGCCAAACATGGATGCGTATAACAAAATGTCGAGTTCTTGGACCGTCCAAGCAGAAAAAAAACGTAAAACTCTGGAATACCATTTTCCTTATATTTTTGGTTTAATATAATGCGACACGCTCGCATGGTAGTTCTTTAAACTCTCCAAAAAGGAATTTGTTAGGTTTCAAATATGGCCCTGATAACGTTTGCCCTAGTTTGATAGGGCCCTGATCATGAGTGTAACCCTTTTTCCCAAACAGACTCTGATTGGGATATTCGGATCGGGGCCCAAGCTCGCTATATAAAACTAAATAGGGCGAACCGTAGTAAGCTATTTTGTTTCAGGTCCTGATTAGGTTACCCAACCAGGAGTGAAATACAGAAAACCACATCAGGAACGGATATATTAAAGATTACCCTTAAAAGGGGTTTCTAATTTAGGCTTGGAACAAGCCCACATCAGATTGCCCTAATAGGACTTACCATTTCTGACCCTGATCACACTTTGAGTCAGGCTTTGCGTAACTAATTTCTGCTCGAGACCATTTCCCAATTTTCGTAAATATTTTCAATGATAACAGACATCGAAGAGCAAAAAGTATTGAAATGAGACTCACTACTTTGAAAATCTGAAAAGCTCAATTCAAAATCGTCTGCCAACATCAGTTATTTTTCAAATTTTAACTCTGGATCTTTAAGCAAACGAGTCTTACAACTAGAAAAATTGCATAAATTTGCTCTTTTCAATTGTATTTTCCATAAGAATATCTTTTGTTTGAATAAATTTATTTGGCCACACAACGAGGTTATAAGCATGTTTTTACACTGAGGAATAATATTGATTTGACTGAGATAGTTAGTAATGTCAACCGAGAAAGCCAAATCTTGTATCCGATCAACTTTTTTAGTTCAGAGCAGTCATAATATTCATTTAATGATTACCACATATTTTATACTTCGTGAGGCGCCTGGGGCCCTATTCCCGAACACATAAATGTGAATTTGGACAATATTGTGAAGTTTGTATTGCATAACATTAAACGGTAACGGTAACGATTTTGCGAAAAATGAATTTCACAATATTGTCTAAATTGAATTTAGACAATATTGTGAAATTCGTTTTCCGGAAAATCGTTACCGCTACCGTTTAATGTTATGCAATTCAAACTTCACAATATTGTCAAGATTCACATATATGTGTTCGGGAATAGAGCCCCTATCCTTGACGAGTCCAAAAACTTTTGTTCTGCCATTTTCCTCGATTTGGCCGCTTTTTCGTTCGGCAAGCTCCGAAAAATGCCAATTGCCCGAGATCTTGTAAATTTGCTACCACAATTTTTTTTAACTTTGGATATAAATTTGCTTTAGAACACGAGGGAAACCATGTACGAAAAAAATGTTTCTGCTGTTGTCGAGTCCGACAATTGACATTTTGGCATGTTTGGGTTGAGGAAAATGACAGATACAAAAGTTTTCAGACTCGTCAAGGACAGGCGCCATACGAAGTATAAAATATGTTTTAATCATTAAATGACATCAGCAAGGGCCCATGGACTGCAATCTTTAATTTAGAAAAAAATTACGATTTCGTCCAACGGCTGAAAAAATCTTAAAACTTAAGATTTGAAGGGCAACGCACTTCGGTATAGTATGGCAAATCTTCATAATCACACTCCACATCTTTTAGCAATATAGGCGCGTTCCATTGAAGATCAAACTTACTCAAATTTGCTTTGATCTACTCTACCTCGAACAAGATGTGTAGTTGAAAAGCAATTTTTTCGATTTTATTTAGATCGGTTATAAACTTGTTTTGGTTTTGGTTTTTAATAATAAAATGAAGCAGTCAGATCTACCGCCCAAAATAAAAAATTTTGATAATAATAAAATTGTGTTGCTATATATTTTTTTGAATAAAATGTTTTGTGTTATAGGGTTTACAATATGTGTCACAACAACACATAAATACCTTTTAAGACCTAGGTCTAGACCTAGGTCCCACAACAACTGGCGTTCTAAGGTCATGATGAACGCTTTTTTTAAACCTCTGCTGGTTGAAGTCACCTGAGACTAAGGATTCCGACAAACTATTCCATTTGTACGCAGTTCGGACTAAGAAGTCTTTCTGCGATCTGCCAGTATGACAGCATGGGATCTCGACCGTTTGACTGGTTGCGGTAGTCGATTGTCGAGTGAAACGGGGGTAAGAATAAGTTTGAGGCATGATGCTGCTGATTTCATCTGAGCACTGTTGATGACGATATTTGTAAAAAACAACGAGGTCAGCAACAGTGCGACGATGTTGTAGGGAATCAAGTTTTGATGTCAAATCTCGATCACCCACAATTCGTATAGCCCGCTTTTGAACAGAGTCCAGGAAGGCCAAGATGGAAACAGAAGCAGCACCCCAAACTTGACAACAGTACTCCATACAGGGATGAATATAGGACTTATAAACATGGAGCAATTCGTATGGAGTGAAACATTTGTTGCATCTATTTAGGAGACCGAGTTTTTTAGACGCGCTTTTTGCCATCGCCATTACATGATCGTTCCAGAGTAGGTCATTTGAAACTGTGACACCCAATAAACGAATGCTTTTACATTCACCTATTGGTTCATCACACATGCTGAATAAAATATCTTTGGGGAGCTCGGTCTTTGATCTGGAAACAATCAACAGCTGTGTTTTGGTTGAGTTGAAATTGACCAGTACGCCCATTCCGGCATTTCCCTGGGAATTGGGAATTGAGAAAAAAGTGCAATAAATGAAATAAAGAAATATTTTCTAATACAAATTTGTTATTTCCCGCAGCACGGAATACTAGTTATGAAAAAATTGCTATAATTTATTTCTCAATTCCTATTTCACGATGTACCGGAATAAGGCTACTGGTGTTGGTCACCCCAATCGGCGACATTTTTTAGGTCTTTATTCACGTTTATGGCAGCGTCTCTCTGGGCGGGATTAATTCGTTCGTGCATTTTACCTTTTGAAGGAAGGGGCTCGAACGACTTGTGCAGAGTACTATCATCTGCAAAAATATTTATTGGGTTGCTGGTGATTTTCAACAATTCGTTGATATAAATCAAAAATAGGGTTGGGGACAATACTGAGTCTTGAGGTACACCAGCGCTAATTAGTTTAGACTCAGAAAATCCAGAAAAAATATAGAAGTAGTTTAGAAGCTTTCACTCCTGTGGTGGGGAGAACTTCTCTGTGGGAGTTCTATCGAAACCTTATAGAAGTAAAATATAACTATAGATTCCACTTAGAAGCTTTATTGAAGCTTAAGCTAGTATAGCTCAAAATTGAGAAGCAAGTTTGCTAGTTGGAACCTGTTCTCAAATTAAACAAATTTTAAAATGTTTCCAAAAACATGTGTATTTTTTATTTTACTACTTGATCAATCACAGTTTCAAAAAAAATCTAAATTTGCTGTTACACATTTTTAGATGATTATAGATTTTTAGAATGATTAAAACATTTCGTAGAAGATATTTTTTTACGCAAGTGGTTCTCCCTTTATAGTTAGGAGTTGTTTTAAACAACGGGTTACAAATTTTTGTTCAATTTAATGTATCTCAATGTATTCCATTTACAATTTTTGATAATTTATAATAAAAACATTATTTATAATAAAAAGGTTATAAAAAAAATTTCGCCTTATATTTACAGATTACAGATAATGATTTATTGAAAGATTTCTATATTTTCCATAAAATCATCGCCAAAATTCAATTTTCTGGTATTTGGTAAAAAATTAATGGAGTTTTAAAATTATGGGAAAACATATTAAAACATTCAACCAACCCTCCAAACCTTATTACTTTTTTATTTGTGAATTTATGAAAAATTTTAATTTTAATTATTTTGATTGAAAAGGAGTTATTTTTTCCTTTAAAACTACATACATATATTTGTTTTAAGTCCATGGAGTGGTTATTGCTAGGGGCAGTTTTTTAAACTACGAATTTAATCTATGTATATTCAAAATAACGTATCTCGAGACCCACTTGACGGATTTAAAACAAATTTATCTCGGGTTAAAGGTTAAATTAAATCAACACTTTCTACCGTATTTTCTTGGTGGAATTAAATTTTAATAATTAAAAAACTTTATACTATTTAATTTTATTCCACTGTAATTTTTTTTCCTAATCACCTAAAGATGCTATAAGCAAAAGCACTACTGAATTAAATAAAAAGGCTACTGTGAAATAAAATTAAATAGTAATTAAATTCAAAATTTTTGATAATTTGTTTTACAAAATTAAAAAATAGGGAATGTAATCCCGGGATTTTTTGCTTCACAAATCCCGGGATCCCGGAATTCTAAAATTTTTATAAATCAGTATGTGTATATATAAGTCTAAATTTTTTAAACAAATTAACAATCAATAATTTTAAAAAAAAATTACCAAAATCCAAACTTATCCATTACCAACATGTAGAAAAATAATGAAATTATAAGGAAAACATAAAAATGGGGCAATCCTATTGATTTTTATTTTTTAATGTTTTTATTATAAATTATCAAAAATTGTAATGGGAATTATTTTTACTAAATATAAATCAATCTTCATCTTTCCGACTAAATATAAATCAATCTTCATCTTTCCAATCCTCATCTTTACCATCAAAACAAACAAAAAATTAAAATCCATCATGTGGCTCTTGAGATACAATAAATTGACATATATGAAACCCGTGGTTTTTAAAAACAACCCCTAGCAATAAAGGGAGAACCAGTTGTGAATTGCGACAAAAAAAAAATTCTTTCACGAAACGTTTTTTATCATTCTCTAATCTCTCTTTCACTGTAAAAAAATTGAATCTAAAAATGTGTGGCAAATCGATATAAAGATTGCGTGATTGCGATTTCTTAATATTTTTAATGGTGTAAGCTTACTGTGCATTTTTTCGATAGGCCAGTCAATTAAATTTCCCACATACAAAACCGTTATGCTTTGGCATATTTTGAATTTGAGTGAATTGTTTAGAAGATCATCAATCTTCTTCATCAATCGTTGTTTAAACGGTTATGAAATTCTTCACAAGAATTTGTTAAATTATATTTCACACATAAAATGGCTTTCAAAGTCTCACCACATAATTGTGATTTTTGTGATGTCCACACTTTATTTAAAGTAGAAAACAAGTCCAGTTACAGCATTAGTTTCTGGTAAGGATAGCGCGTATTCCACAATTTTTAGTGCATTGTTGTTGAATACGGCTTGCTTCAAAATGATGAAACATTTCTAACCAATTCTTCTCTATTGTGATTTTTACTAAAACCGTAAATACCTTCTTGTTCTCCCGCCGTTCGCCAGCTTGTCCTTCTTCTTTTAAAAAATCGGGAAATTTTTAAAGCACCCGGGACGCGATACAAATTGATAAAAATCGGAACTGCCCCGCCAAAAGCGGGACGTCTGGTCACCTTACATACATACCATACCAGGCCTATACATCAGATACCAATAATAAATTTAATTTAAACATCAATAACCAAGGGCGACAACAGCAAATATTTAACGGCATTCTAACGATTAACAAAAAGAGGTGTGCGAATTACTTTAACATACGAGCTTAAAAGGAACGCTTCGGTTGACAGTATAGATACTTCTAAGCAGTCTATTGCAGATGATCTCGTGCGAGCAATAAAGTACAAGAATACTTCCAATGCCCGAGAACCAAATTGTATATCGTCGACTCGGTTATCCCTCTACTATAACCTGGAAAAGTGTTACATCAAACAAAATCATACAGATCGATATCACCATTGTTAAACATCAAAATTTTGGTTGATAATTTTGTCCAACAAAAAATTGAAAGAACGTGCTTGAAGAAAGCTCTGGATATCCATGTAATCAAAATTAGTCAAAATAAGATGGTACCTACAAAAAACTGACCATAAATCGTCAAAAGTTTAGCGATCGTCAACTTAAACACGGTACATAGTCGGCTCTACTCTTTCACTTTATATGTCATTTTACAATTGTCATTATAGTTTCTTTAAGCTCTTATATGGTTTCGATAAAAGCCATTTGGAGAATTTTCCCCCCGATTACCGAAGCAAAGACAAAAAAGTTGACAAGTACAAGCAAAAAATAGACTAATCGATTTGAAAATCCCCCCGACTGTGAATATAATAATTCATTATATAATATTATTGATTTATTTGTTAATTAGAAAATGAGAAACATTCATAAAAAAAGTAAAGTTCTTTTTGATAAGCATTCGGTGGTCTTGTGATAAAGATAAGAGTCTACTGCCTTTATGTTAAGGGTTCAAAATCCATAAGTCGTAAGTTTTTTTCCTTTAAATAAACAGATGATGTTCTTTTACTCGTTTTAGAGATTAAATCATCCAATAATTTAACAAAAAATAATAATAGGTAAGGTATGAAGAATATCCAATGCTACATCGAAAATTAATAATGAGAGAGGGGAAAGTAAAAATAATCAAAACGAAGGGAACGTGTGTATCTGATTGTTACGCACCAAGTGTTGAGTATACAATCTTTTGGCTCTATTTGAAATTAATCGTTCTTTTTCCTTAATATTACTAAAAATCTCCGTTCGTGCTGCGTAAACTTTATTAAATATTTATCCATTTATATATATTATATAAAATATCGCATAATTAGAACTAAATTTACGCTGTTTTTCTTTATTATTTTGATAAACAAAAACAATCGAATAATTTGAACGGAATACTAAATAAAATTTTTTTAACGTGTAATTTGTTGAAAAATAAAAGAGCCTATATTTGCAGATCCTATTACTTAAAGCGCGACGGTCGAATCAAATAGCAATGCACGGTCCCAATAGGGCGATTTTTCTGTTCCGGTGTTTACCGCAATGGCGCTGCAAAAAGGGGATAAGAGAAAAAAGCACAAAAATTTTATATGGAATTTCATACAAAACACAATTTGAATAATTTTAAAAATTATCTATGAAATTTTTCATTTTACTACAATTAAATAATTTAAATTTGTTTATGAAGTATTGTTGACAATATATTAAGCATAATATATAATCTATTTTCTTTTCTTCTGTCCATAAAACAAATACGAAAATAGGTTAAATTTTTCATACAACTTTGCATGGGAAATTTAGGCAATTTTTATGTTTCTTTTTTGAGCGACTTAAGAATAATATTTTATATATTACGCTTAAAATATAGTCAATAATACTTCATAAGCAAATTAAAATTGTTCAATTGTGATAAAATGAGAAATTTCATAGATAATTTTTAAAATTATTCAAGTTGTGTTTTGTATGAAATCCCATATAAAAGTTTTTGAATTTATTCTCTTATCCCCCTTTTGCAGCGCCATTGCGGTAAACACCAGAACAGAAAAATCGCCCTATAGAGCGATTTTTCTGTTCCTGTGTTTGCCGCAATGGCGCTACAAAAAGCGGATAAGAGAAAAATCACAAAAATTTTGTATGGAATTACATACAAAACACAATTTGAATAATTTTAAATTCAATTCAATTTAATTCAATTTATTTTTATTATATATTATATTTACAATTATAGTTTAAAAAAAACATATTATACAATTTAAGAGTTCAATAAAATAAAATATTCAGCTTTATTATACATTTTTGATTTCTCAATTTAAAGATTTATTTTATTTATTATAATTATTTTTATATTTTATAATGCTATGCCGGGAAAAAAAAGTTATCTAAAACAAAAATACCCTGTGTATGGTTGTGGCTAACTTAAAATAAAACAAAAATACAAAAACTAAATCTAAACTTAAAAACTAGATTTAAACGTTATGTTAATATCAAAAAAGAGTGTATACAATTATTTCGTCGCTTTAATAATGAAATAACGTATACCATATATACGTTGTTATTATATAATGGGTGCGCTGCATTCCCCATAATGATGTCTATAAAGTGGCATTTTAACATTTTTCAATTTTTTCATAACTGGGGGTGAAAATTAATATATTGTTAATTAACGTACATGCAAATTTGAATTTGGTTAAATATTGAAACAGCGTAAATGCATGTACGATATTTCAATTCCTACAGAATAATAACTTGGGTAAAATCAGTGTCGTATACTTTACATACATTACGATCGCCACACAAAATGGTAAATCTAAAATATTGTATACGCATCATTCATTACTACATGATATTCTGGTTCATATAAATAAAAAATTGTAAAAATATTATGCGTTAGTTCTATAATAATTAGTTTTAGGCTTAATCGTACTTCCATACAAAATGAAATAACGTATATGAAATATGAAATAACGTATAAGGTACCTGATTGACTTTTCACCTCTTTTTAGGTAGAAAAGCCAGCAGGTACCAATGTGAAATTTTAATATGCTGTGGGGAAATTAGTCAAGATTAATTGGTAGACATTTTTTTTCCAATATCTTTATTCATTCAATAGTGCTGCCGAGTTTATGAAAATCAGAAAATCGAAAAATCTTTAAACCCAATTATCTCGAAACTACACTTTTGCGAATACGTTGTTTCATTATTAAAGCGACGATTTAATATTTAAATAATTGTAAAGTTTAACAAGGTAATTTAAAATTTTATATTTTCCTAAAGCTTAATTCGAATTCTCAAAGATTATATAAAGATGTGTTAGAGCTTGCAAATGTTTATCAAAATCTTAGTTGGTTTATTAAATTATTTTCAATTATTTGACACTTATAAATTTTTCTCTAATTTTAGTGATGAAGTCAATCACAAGAGGTATAGTAGAATTTTTTTGCCAGCGAACACAAAATTTGTTTGTTATGCGCATATTGTTTGCACATTCAGTGTCTCGATTAAAATATTAAAAAAAACTATTGGGGTCCCATTGAAATGGACAAAAAACACACATAAAATTTATAAATTACTATTGAAATTCAACCAATTATAATAGAAACCCAAAAACTAGTAGAAATATTAATGATTTTGTAGGAAATATAACAAAATTTTGATAATTAAAAATAATTATAATAAAAATAACGACGCCTATGGAAACAAATATCACAACAAACAAATGGTACGAACTAGAAGTAGAAATTTAACTAATATAATTGTTTTGAAAACAAATTTATCCCAAAATAAATAATACATCTCTGTTTTACTTTTTGTTTTATCTTTTTTCTCTTGCTGCGTCGTAGCTGTCAGAAATTCGCTGGCAAAAAAATTCTACTATACATTAGACAGAATGGAGAGATCTTGTGTTGAGAATAATCTAGGTCGGTTATAAATTAGTTTGAGACATTTGTTTTGTACTGTTTGTAGTTTTTTAAGGTGAATATTGGAACTGGTAAGCCAAACGGGTGCTGCATATAATAAGGTACTACGTAAGATGGGTGTATATAAAAGTCTTTTATTTGAAATTGAAAGTTTAGATTTTTTATGTAATATACTGTAAAGTATTCGTATCATTTTTTGACATTTTTCTACTGATGAATTGATGTGATGCTTGAATGTTAATCTTTTGTCTATTATAACTCCTAGGTATTTTATAGTTTCTGACCATTGTAATGGAATTCCATCCATTGAAAGAGATTCATTATTTGGGAGATTTCTTGCAGCACTCTTTTTGGTGAGAAAAATAGATTGCGTCTTATTAGGATTAGTTTTTATTCCCCATTTGGAAAAATATAAAGAAAGATTATTAATTGAAGTTTGCAATATAGATAAAATAACGTTAATATCAGCTGAAGAGGCGAATATAGCTATATCATCAGCATAAAGAGCAAAATCTGTAGTGTTGTTAAATTGAGTTTTAATATCAGCCCCAAATACATTGTATAATGCAGGCGAACGGACAGCCCCTTGTGGAACACCACAACTTACAATTTTGGGCGTGGATCTGCAATAGTTAATTGTTAACTAAAAACTGTCTATCACTTAAAAAGGAGTTTATAATTCTAATCAAATAATTAGGAAAATTTAAATGAAGTAATTTAAAAATGATACCTTTATGCCAAACTTTATGAAACGCTTTTTCAATATCAAAGGTTATTAAAGCAGTGGATTCTTTATTGTTTAACTTTGCTTTAATATTACTGCAAATTCTGTAAACCTGGTGAGAGGTGGAATGGTATTTTCGAAAGCTAAACTGTTCAGGAGGAGTAATTGCATTTTGTTCTACAAACTGCTCAAAACGCTTTAATATTGTACGTTCAAAGATTTTACCAAAAACATTTAGTAAACTAATAGGCCTGTAGCTATCAATATTTGTTTTAACTTTGCCCGGTTTCAAGACAGGAAGGACATTAGCGATTTTTCATTCAATAGGAAAATATGAAAATTTCAAGTACGCATTATAAAGTTGCGTGAGGAATACTATAGCTTTTTTAGGAAGATGTTTTATCAATCGATTGTTAATTTTATCAAGTCCTGGAGCCTTGGAATTTTTTAGTGCTTTAATAATTTGAATGATTTCTTTATGTTTAATTAAAAAATCAGATTGAAGGAATTGTTTACAGCATCAATTTCGAAATTGTTAAGAGTTTCCTCAACCTGTACATTAAATTCAGGGATGAACGATTGATTACCTTGATGAATTTTTGCAAAATGTTCTGCAAACAATTCAGCTTTTTCAGCATTTGTAATTGAAATTTTACGAGGTGAATCCGTAGTAGCTTCCGTATAGAGCGCAGGAATTGAACGTCTGGTTTTACGTAAAATCTTAGAGAGCTTAAACATTTTTTTGTTAGTAGAATCCTTTGAGATGTCAATTAAATGAGTTTCAAAACGCATATTTTTAATCTTTTGGATTTTCGAGCCAATTTCTTTAATTAGTTCATTTACCTCTCTTTTTAGAAGAGGATTTCTACTACGTTGCCAAATTCTACGCTTTAAATTTTTCAATCTTATAAGATCTAGTACATCGTTTGGAAGATGGATCTGATCATTTCTGGTATTCGATACAGTGCAAATTAGTATTGTCAAATTTTCAGCCTCAATAATTGCGTTACTTATATATGAAACACACAGATCAATATATCATTTTTTGATGATACGTTATGTAACAAAGAAGAGACGCTGAGATCAATAGAAGTAGAGAGAGTGTTTTTAAAAGAACGCCAATCAGCTTCTTTATAGCTACGGAAGTGGTGTGTATGATTATTTGTAACAAATCTATTCGTAAATACTTCGAAGTACACTGGAAGATGGTCAGAACTTAATTTATGAAGTGAAGTTAATTCCGATACTAAGCTAATATTATTGCATAGTAGAATGTCTAGGGTCGATCCAACTGAGGAAATGTTAGAAAAATGTGTTGGATACGATGGAAATAAAATATCAAAATTCCTAATTTGCTGTTCATTATAGAGAATGTTTCCGGCAGTATTTCTGCGACTGCAGTTCCATGACATATGCTTAGAATTGAAATCACCTCCAATAAAAAAGTTTGTAGAAATGTTTGATAGTGATTGGATATCAGATTTATATAGGGCTAACTTATTAGGGTCATTTGTTGAAGGAAAATAAGCGGACACAAAACAAAGATCTCCAATGGAAGTTTGAACTTTTATACCAATAGCATCAATAATTTTTAAATTGAAAGAGGCAAGCAATGAGTGATGAATTTGTTTATTAATTATTATAGCAACTCCTCCATGTCCAATTAATGTACCTCCACGATTGACTTTACCAGGACGATCAAGTCTATGAATAATAAAATCAGGATGGAATAATTTGTCAGAATGTAAGAGCCAAGTTTCAGTTACAAGACATATACTTATATTATTTTCTTTTAAAAAGTCGAATGTTTCAATTGTTTTATTTCGAAGACTTTGAGAATTCCATATTATTACTTTTAGAGAGTCCAAATTACTTTGCATTGTACAAATATTTAAACGATAAACTTGTAATACACATGTATTGATCAGTTCTTGTTTTGCATACTGATACTTTAGTTATTATATCAGCTATTAATTCTGTGATTTCATCAAGCGAAAATAAATTATTATCATCGATTTTATTAGGAGCATTGTTATTACTATCATTTTGATAAACATTATTAGTATTAGATGTAACCTGATTACTATGTTGGTAGGAATTAGTTGAAAAAGTAGATTCCCATTTAGAATGCAATGATGTTTTTCTAGGTGGATTAAGTGGTGGAAAGTTTTGCAGTGTTTTAGCAACAGTGTTGGTAGAGTTACCTGGAAGCATTTTTGAACGATTCCAACCAGATTGCTTATTCAGAGTTAATTTATTTGACGACTAATACTAGAATTTTTTCTAATAAGGTTATATTCTTGAAGACTAGGGTAGTCCTTGGAGTTGGCAGAATGTTCAGCTAGACAATTTGCACATTTTAACGCTGCAGGAGTTTGACAATTTTCAGTTGGATGATTCCCACTACAATTGCAACACTTATATAATTTATGGCAAAAAGATGTGCCATGGCCATACATTTGACACCTGCGACACTGGGTAGGTCTATTATCATTTCTGAAGGATAGTTGAACATTTACAATCACATTTGAAATTTTTTTGATATTCAATATTTGAAGTTTTGTAACATTTAGTTTGTTAAATTTGATAATATGAAATCTAGTTTATGTTCTATCTTCATTGAAATGTATTGGAATAATTTGCAATATGTCTTTATCCGCAATACCATATTCAACCAAACTTTCTTTATAATTTTAATGTCGAAAGCAACAATATTTAAACTTTTTAGCACAGCAATAGTATTAGAGTAACTATAGTTTACAATAATAATAGGAGGAATATTATTTTTAATTTTCGTACCTTGTTTAGTTGATTTGGAAGAAGATGGGGTATCAATAATATTTTCAATGTTATCAAATCTATTTGAAATAGGAATGTTTGATTGAATTGTAGTACCAGTATCCATTGTAAGTTCATCAATTTCATTATTTTCATTTGTAGTTCTGCTTTGCAGAATTTTGGTGTTATTTTGTTTCAGCCGTTTTAAATTTTTAATTTTGGACGACAATGAAGGCGATCTGGCTCTTTTCTGTTTTTTCATCACGGTGGTTCGAGAAAAATCTGCATCTGAAGATTTACTTAAATTTTTCACCGTTCAATTGATAATAAGTTTAAAATATTTATGCAAACTATAAATATGTATATAATTGGAATATTTTAATATTCAAAATTATTATTTTATTAAAATAACGATAAATATTTTTTCAAACGAAAGAAAAAACAACCGAATCGTTAAACTAGCTGGCCTACTAAATGTGAATAATTTTAAAAGTTATCTATGAAATTTCGCATTTTATCACAATTGAATAATTTTAATTTGCTTTGAAATCCCATATAAAATTTTTTGAATTTATTCTCTTATCCCCTTTTTGCAGCGCCATTGCGGTAAACACCGGAACAGAAAAATTGCCCTATAGTTATTCTTCAGTATATTAGACCTCTTCATTCCGTTTCCTAAAAGTATTAAACATTTTAATTAGTCGAGGCGCAAATAATTTTAAGAAATTCAGATAACTTTTATATTAATTAGTGTAGACGCAATTTATTTTATCAGGGTTTAGAGCCATTTTCCGATTTATAATATATTTTCTGGTTTTTGTTTGCTTGTTACAAAAATTTGTTTTTTCATTTAATTTTTGTTACAAAAATATTTCGAATAAAATTTTCGAAACACGAATAAAATAGAAACTGCAAGAGCAGTTAAACTTGCTGTGTGCACAGCTAACCAGAACTTTCATTTTTAATAGTTTCAGTCCAATTAAATAAATTAAAGCTTGTTTTTTATCTCTTCAATTTTGTTAATATATGCGTGAAAGCTAAGGATGTCTTCATCACAAACAGCGGTTTTCAGTTTATTCGTCGTATTTGAATTGTTTTTATAAATTTTCAGATATAGAAATAGACCAAAATAATAGGGAAACGGACATCCAGGTTCTATTCTAAATAAGAAATTATAAAAAGAGATGATTTTGACCAGCACCGATCACGAAACTTTTAATCCTACAAACCGAACATTCTATTCCTTACAGAAACACAAGTTTCTGAAAATTTTCTCTCGACAAATTTTGAACTACACGGTGATGGCTTCAATACAATGGTTTTAAAGATTTGTCTTCCAGAAATTACTTTTTTTACAATAGCTTTATACCGGTCCCCCAACAAATGTAACCCAAACTTTTTTAATTTACTGACAAAAATTGTGGACGAGATTAGAGCAAAGTCCCCTAATTGTGAGTTTATCGTTACCGGTGACTTCTACAACGTCCACAACAAATCATGTTTGGAATTCTCCAAATAAACCGACGATGTTGACAATAGTGGAAAACTGGCAGACATATTTGCCGCGTCTCAGGGCCTATTCCAAATTGTTAAAAGCCCAACTTTTACTCCCCGTAATGGCGGTGAAAGTAGTTTTCTTTTAGATCTCTATCTTACCACAATGCCAGATATTACGAGTGTTGATGTAGCGAAAGGTAGTATTGGAAATTCTGATCATTATTTAATTTCATCAGTTATCAAAACTGATTTACTTAAAACTACAGCTCCCAAGCCCCGTAAAATATTTCACTACTCCAAAATGGATAAGAGTGGTCTTCAAAATTTTTTCCATGGTTTCTCAAGAAGTCGAAAAAACGGTCACGACTAAAACTAAAAATTCAGAAACGATGAAACTCTAAAACTAAAAAAAACTTACACTTTACGTTCTTCAATTTTACAAAAACAATTAAAGACGCTTGAAAAAATTATTGTCACGTGAAAAATTGAGGCGACTAAAATGTCATTTAAAGTGACATCTGTCGTATAAAATGACTTGAGGCGTAAAAACCGACTTCAAAAATACGAAAAATGATGCGATGTGACTTTAGTCATTTAAAGTGACATGACTTGCCTTCGGTAATCGGGGTGCCAAAATCTAAAGGCCAACAAAATATCTAACCAGATTATCTCAAACGAAAAATCTGAAATTGACAGAGCGAAAGCTCTCTAATCCAAACGTAAGTTTTGATTACGTCTATGTCTATTTCTGACAAGAGTTTCTACAGTGCCATTAATTCTTTAAATTCTGATACAAAAACTTCTATTCCCCCTATTATTGATGGTGATTCAATCGTCAATGATCCCGCAAGAAAAGCTAACTTGTTTGCTGAACGCTTTGCTCTGAACCCACTGTTTTGGAAACAGTGTCTTCAGAAGTTAATATTGTTACGATTGCAGAAAAATCTAGACGATTACAGAAAGATCTAAACGATTACGGTCACTTCCAGGAAAATAAAATCAACAAAACACAACAGAAAGTGAATGAAATAGTGTTGTTGTTGTTGTACATGTTCTTAGAATTAAGGTCTATTTGTTTTATGATTTTATAAATCAAATCAACGTAACGTAAAATAATCGAATATTCTAATATTTTCTCAAGGTTTCTAAAAAGTTACCTAGAAATTTCTAGAGATTAAGCAGAAGGTATATAAGAAAATTGTTTCTTGTAGTTTTTAATTAGTTTTATTTTAGACCTGCGACAGTAAAGTGAAATTAAATGTAAAATTAGTTTATTTTAAACCTGCGATTGTGAAGTTAAAAATTATAAAAGTGATCTTTAAATTAGTTTTTGTGTAAAGTTTTTGTAAATAAAGTTATAAGTGTTATTAAATAGAAATATTTTGTGTATTATTTTGAACGTTGTGAATTGGAAATTTCTACAATAAACTATTGGAGTTTCGAAGCTGTTGGAAGAATATTCTAGTTGGGAATATTGTTTGCTGTATTGTTTTCCTGTTGTTGTGGAACAGTTAAGGTGTTGAATACTTAATAAAACCTGTTGTGTTTGCTTACTAATCAGTGATCGAACTCAGAAAGAGATTGGGAATTGCCTTTATCGAATTGTGAGTTAGGCCAATTCGAAGGAAGTTTGGAAAAACGTAACAATATGAATGAACTCCACTTCAAATGAAATGGACAACATTCCACCCATTATTTTAAAAATCTTTTCTAAAGATCTTGCACCAACTTTAACTAAGATATTCTACCAATCCAACAAATCTGTTAAATTTCCCTCGTGCTGGAAGTTGGCAAATGTCCAGCCCGTCCCCAAAGAGAGACCAAAATCCAATCTTAAATTATAGGCCAAGAGCTTTTTACTGTCGGTCCTATCCAAAGTCTACGAGCATTATATTGATACACACATTTCAAAATTTCTGAAAGTAAATCATTTAATAGCCGACATCCAATACGGTTTTCGAAACAAAAGATCAACTACCGATCTATTAAACTATGCAGCGCATTGTTGAAACAGCATACTTGATAAAGGTGGTGAAACATACGTTATCGCTTTAGACATATCCAAGGCATTCAATCGAGTCGGCATGCCAGCTTAATCAACAAGCTCGTTGCGTATGATTTTCATCCCAATGTTGTGAAGCTGATTCAAAATTTTCTATACAACCGACACATTTCGGTCTCCTTAGACGGATTTTTATCTGAGTCTAAACTAATTAACGCTGGTGTACTCCAAGGCTCAGTATTATCTCCAACCCTATTTTTGATTTATATCAACGATTTGTTGAAAATCACCAGCAACCCAATAAATAGTTTTGCAGATGATAGTACTCTGCAGCATCCCGCCCGGAGAGACGCTGCCATAGACGTGAATAAAGACCTAAAAAAGTCGCCGATTGGGGTGAACAAAACCTGGTCAATTTCAACTCTACCAAAACACAGCTGTTGATTGTTTCCAGATCAAAGACCGAGTTCCCCAAAGATATTTTATTCAATAAGTGTGATGAACCAATAGGTGAATGTAAAAACATTCGTTTATTGGGTGTCACAGTTTCAAATGACCTACTCTGAAATGATTATGTAATGGCGATGGCAAAAAGCGCGTTTAGAAAACTCGGCCTCCTAAATAGATGCAAAAAAATTTTCACTCCATACCAATTGCT
>CAVNZG010000626.1:0-110000 GCA_963693315.1 Diogma glabrata
TGATGATCGAATGGTGGTCCAGAGGATTTATCTTCTGGCCATCCCGTCAGCACTTGTCAGCTGGGGGAAATCCCATCAGCACATACCCCATCTTATTCCTTTCCCACCCTACCTCTTCCCATCCTTTTACATCCCCTCTTCTCCCCTTTTCCTTTCTGATTTCCCATCCTTTAACGTAGCATAATTTAGCTTTTCTTTGGTCCCACACAAAAACACCTTAAAAAAAACAGCAATAACAAAAAAAAAATCAGATTAATAATGAAAGGCCGGCGATCACCACCTTCAACCCCAGGTGTGGTGAATTCCCCTCATGGTTAGTCCGTCCGTCTGTCCTTCGTAAAAAAGAGAAAAAAAATTTAATAAATATATATATTAATAAATTAATAAATAAATCTTTATTAATAAATAAATAAATAAATAAATAATTCATAAACAACTATATATTAATAATAAATGAATAAATAGATGGATATATAAATAAATAAATATCCTTCAAAACCACTGATAATTTTGGAAACTAAATATTTTTATTCAATATATTTTAGATCCGCTAATCATAAAACAAAACAATACAAGAAAAGGAAATTAAATAATAAAATATAATACAATTAAATAATATAATACAAGAGAAGGAAATTAAATAGTCAAATACCATACAACTAAATAATAAATAATAACTACTATATAACAATCAACGAGGGATTAATACCAAACAACTTTAAACATTAACCTTAAGTACATTTTCTGTTGCATGTTAATTTTAAGTAATTTTTTTTTTGAATCCAAAATAGTATACCTACTATACTAAAAATATACAGTAGATATCACACGTATTATATAGTGTAAATTATACATATGTATTTCGAAGTTTTCCAGAATTTAAGGAAATCAATAACATTAAATTCTTGTGATCCGTTGTATAATTTCAGGCTATTTGATCAATTATTAAAAAAAAAAAAAAAACAAAACAAAAAATATAATATTTATCCGATCAGTAGATCAATTTTTTTAAATTAACAGAACATACATATGTATATATTATAATACGCAAAATATTTAAATTTATAATTTTAAGTTTAACTTGCTTGTCAAACCGGTAGGCTTGCCGCACTTCTATTTGTTTTGTTGTTTGTTACTCAGTTTTGAGTATCGGGAACCGTCAGACCTGCCCGGAATTGGGCCTGTAAATTTTCTTTTGTTCTCATCTTCTGCCATAGTTGTAGTATACCTATTTAATCTCAAAGTACAAGTCCTTTTTACCACTGATTGTTTACACGTCAACAACTTAATTAGTAATAGATATTTTCATTCTTGATTAACCTCGGCGTTAGCCCGTTTTACAAGTTTCTTACTCCATACATCTGACGAATTGGTCAGATATCGCGCAGCTGTTTGAGGTTTGAATAACCGAATTACCATATAACTCGTTGAATTCTGATCTAATATATTTGAAGTAAATATTGTAATAAAATAATTTTTTTTTGTTAATAATTAAATTGTTTATTTGGATTTATTTGTGGTTTATTTGTTCGCATCGATAGTGTAACAATTTTCGCTTCACTCTCCATATACTTGCCTTATTGGTCCAGTCCTGTGCGGCGGTTTGAGTTTTCATAATGTCAGCTGCTGATAAGATTGACGTTCTGGACAGGTCCAGCTCTTGTGCAGTTTGTCAACACGAAATAGTGCCGGCCGACGTAAAACTCCTCACTCGGTGCAACCACCTCTTTCATGACATCTGCCTCAACGACTGGTTGTTGCAGAATAGCACCTGCCCAATTTGTCGAGCCGCTTGTGAGCGTGCAGAATTACAGAGGTTGCCTCGAGGGATGGATAAAAATAATTATACCATAGTGCCACCCCCACCGCGACCTGTGACTCGCTCTATTACCGCAGGTTGGCAACGTCGTTCCAGTACCGGAAATCAACCCTCGTCCACTCCCTTGGCAAACCGTCTTCCACCATCTCGACTCGCCGATGAAGTGCGAGTGAATATAGCTCAACAATCTCCCATACATGGTGCCGCGGCAGCGGAAGATCATGGTTTTCAGGAAGCTGTAAATGCTCATATCGATCAGGAAATTTCAAGGATTAATCACTCAATGATGCAATCACGTGCTCCGGCACCTGAAGTGTCGTTACCCCTAGCACATAATGCAGTATCACCCACCACACCGCGCCATCCGTCGGTTCATTCCGAGAATTATACACCAGTGAATGCGTTTGTGCGAAATAATGCACCAGTACTACTAGTGTTTGCTGAGCCTCTTGCTCCAGCTAGAACACGAACACATCTCGAACAGCACTCTACAACCATTAGAAATTGGAATGTAACGTTCTCAGGTAGACCCGATGGTCTAGATGTTGAAGCGTTCATCTTCAGAATAGAGCGGCTGACAGAGATGTGTTTAAATAGCGATTTTACTATTGTCACCCGTTGTCTGTACCTGTTGTTCACAGATCGAGCAGCTGATTGGTTCTGGAGATATTTTCGCCAGAACCGACAGCTTATTTGGACTGACTTGTGTCATGCTCTGCGAATCGAATTTCAGGACAGGCAGACGGATGAAGAGGTAAAGGAGCGGATGAGGGCCAGGAAACAACGGCCCACTGAATTGTTTGACGAATTCTTACAATCAATTTATCGACTGGCCGATAAACTTCGGGTACCGATGTCGGACGCAGAGTTATTATCCCTGATTCGCAACAATTTACGATTGGAAATTAGAAGGGAGCTGCTATATGTCACCATTTATGGACTGGACATCTGCGCCAGCTCTGCCGTGATCGTGAAAAATTATGGGCCGAATCAATAACCAGACCGCGAGATTATAATATTAGACCATCTAGACCGGTGTCAGAAGTGGACTTGGATCGCGAATTCTCACAAATTCAAACTAGCGAAATGCCAACCGAATCGCTACCAATTGCATCCAACGAACTCGCGGCAATACAGCCTGCCCCTAATATGAAACGAATAACCAGTTCAACGATTTGTTGGAATTGTAAACGACCAGGTCATCGGTGGCACGATTGTCGTGAATCACAGCGATTGTTTTGTTGGGGATGTGGAAAAGACGTTGTTGTGCCCTAATTGTGATAATTGCCGGGGAAACCGAAGGGGGGGCCAGAATCCCAACACCTTTCCTTGCTCCCAGGACACATCTTAGACTCCTCTGAGTCTAAAAATAGTTTTTCTCCTGACCCTTCAAATATTTCATCAACTAATCCCAATAACCTATTAGTACACGATACACTGTTGAACCGAGCTTCGACATCCAATTCGATAGAACACCCGTTGACTACGGCTTCTGATACACTGGTACCCACTAATCATACTAATGTGAAATTATTGAAACGTACACCCGATCATACTGAACCACCACCATTATGGACCAAAATCAAATCGTTCCAACAACGATTGAAGGAATACTTGAAAATACGCTCAAACATCTTTGTAGATTCCTTATCATATTTGAAACCTACAACGCGCTCTGCACTCCGTTCTCGCATTTATTGGCAACAACGACGTATGTTTAAATCCAAAACCATTTCCTCTATTGTGAAATTGGCCAACGATGTGAGATCTTATGCCACAGTGTCAATATTGGGTAAACAACATACTGGACTGTTGGATAGTGGAGCGTCTTTGACTGTAATTGGTGGTGATTTTGCTAAAGAGATCGTGCAAACTCCAGACCTTCTGACTTACTCATCTGCAGTAGTTCGTACTGCCGATGGCCAAAGACAGAAGATTTTGGGGTTTGTAAAAACAAAGATTTCATTTATGAACCAAGTCAGAACCCTGGACGTCTTCGTTATCCCGTCTTTAACTCAAAATCTATATCTAGGTATAGATTTCTTTATTGCTTTTGGCTTGTTTAACCCAATATTTAGCTTACCTACATTTTCGACTACGGAGTCAGGAATTTCAGAATTGTCTATGGACAAACAGGAACGCTTACACAACACTATCCAACGTCTACCTTCATTTTCAAAAATGGGTCTGGGTCGAACGCATTTGTTAGAACATGTGATTGATGTGGGGACTGCAGCTCCCATCAAACAACGTCACTACCCAATATCGCCCACCATTGAGAAACTGATGGGAGAAGAACTGGATAGGATGTTATCTCTGGGTATTATAGAGGTTTCTAACAGTCCTTGGTCAAGCCCAGTGGTTTTAATTCGCAAACCCGGGAAGAATCGTCTTTGTTTGGATAGTAGAAAGGTCAATACAGTTACTAAAAAGGATGCGTACCCCCTTCCACAGATAGATGGAATCTTGAGTCGTCTGCCACAGAGTAATATCATTTCCAGTTTGGATCTGAAAGACGCTTTCTGGCAGATACCTCTAGAAAAACACTCCCGAGAGAAAACTGCTTTTACGGTCCCAGGGCGGCCATTGTATCAGTTCGTAAGAATGCCTTTCGGACTGTGCAATGCGCCGCAAACAATGACTAAATTGATGGACCAAGTAATTCCTCCACATCTCAAGTCGTGCGTCTTCGTATACTTGGACGATCTTCTAATAGTTACAGATACCTTTGAGGCCCATCTGAAACTGTTAGAAGATATCTCCCAGTGTCTCAGACGTGCGAACTTGACGATAAATGTGGAAAAAAGTAAGTTTCTCTTGCCGGAGGTAAAATATTTGGGATATGTCGAGGGAGGTGGTACGTTAAAAATCGATCCTGATAAAACTCAGGCTATTTCTGAATTTCCTACACCGCGTACGTCCAAACAGATTCGACGATTCCTGGGTATGGCGGGTTATTATCGCCGTTTTATATCTGATTTCTCTGCTATGTCCTCTCCAATATCAGATTTGTTGAAGAAAAATTCTAATAAATTCGTATGGACACCAGAAGCTGAAATAGCATTTATAAATCTCAAAAATGCTCTCATATCAGCACCAGTCCTCATCAACCCCGACTATACTAAACCTTTTACTCTCCAGTGCGACGCTAGCAACGACGGTATAGGTTGTGTACTACTTCAGTGTGACATGGACGGTATGGAACACCCCATAGCGTACATGTCCAAAAAACTAAATTCTGCGCAACGCAATTACTCCACTAGCGAGAAAGAGTGTCTAGCCGCCGTACTGGGAGTAAAGAAATTTAGAGCGTATGTCGAGGGTCAGGCCTTTAAGATCATAACTGACCATGCTTCATTAAAATGGTTAATGCAACAAAAAGACCTTTCTGGTCGATTGGCTCGTTGGAGCTTGAAATTGCAGGGTTATGTCTTTGATATTGAGTACCGAAAGGGAAATTTAAACATAGTTCCAGACACTCTATCAAGACGTGTCTCTGTTGACGTCATTTCTGAATTGTGTCCAGTGCCTGAATTAGATCTTAACTCCCCTTTCTTCAACACTTCTCGATATTTGGAGTTGGTAAATCTGGTTACCGAAGCAGACGGTACATTGCCTGATCTGAAAGTAATTTCGGGTCGGGTCTATAAACGATTGGCTTGTCTAGATCTTGATACTCCTTCAGAGGGTGAGGTTTGGAAATTGTGGTTACCTGAGGAATACACTGACGAGTGTATTGCAAGGGCCCACAATCCCCCTACCTCATCTCATGGAGGTTTGGCAAAAACCCTGTTTAATATTCGTAAATTTTACTATTGGCCTCGTATGTACACCCAGGTTAAATCCTACATAGGAAATTGTAAGACCTGTAAAGAAATCAAAGCGACTAATGTTCCACTTCGTGCTCCCATGGTGTCTCAGATGAAAACAGAACGAATTGGTCAGCGATTATATATCGATATTCTTGGCCCTTATCCTCGTTCAAAGGCCGGGAATATCGCTATTCTCGTAGTATTAGATCATGTTACTAAATATCCATTTTAATTTCCTTTACGGAAACTAACTGCTGAACCAATTTGTCATCTATTGGCTACCAATGTCTTTCACGTATTTGGTTGTCCAGAAGTAGTAGTGTCCGATAATGGGACCCAATTCAAATCGAAATTGTTTGAAGATTTCTTGGCGAAGCACGGAGTGAAACACACCTTATTGGCCTTATATTCACCTCAAGCTAATGCTTCTGAACGGGTAAATAGAAGTGTTTTATCTGGTATTCGAGCCTATTTAAAGGAGGAGCATTCTAAATGGGATCTGCACTTGAGCGAGATCGCTTGTGCACTACGTTGTTCTCTTCACCAAACTCTTAAATGTTCCCCATATTTCGCAATGTTTGGAATACCTATGGTGACTCATGGTTCGTCATATGAATTGCTGAGACGACTGAATAGTCTTCATGATCCAGGTGAAACGATTCTGCGACCTGATTATCTTAATAAGATTCGAATTCGAATTCTTGATTTAACTGCCGAAGCATTTGTCAAAAGTGCTGAAAGATACAATTTACGAGCTCGAGTAACTTTGTTTAAACCAGGTGATACGGTGTTCCGAAGGAACTTTATTTTGAGTGATGCCGGTAAGAAATTATCTGCTAAACTTGCACAGAAGTTTATTGAGACCAGAGTAATAAGGTTGGTAGGTAGCGCTGCCTACGAACTGGAGGACCTGGTTTCTAAACGTAGAGGTGTTTATCATTCCAAGGACATTCGCGCCTAACACCGGTAGTAATTGTTTTTGTCAGTATGATAGTAACTTTCGCTTGTGTTTCACCGCCATTGTAAGTCAAGATTATCGACGACCATAAAGTATGAGGGTGGTTTCGTCTTGAATTCACAGTTCAGTGAGTGTGTATCAACTTTGGTGTTCGGGTCTTGTTTCAAAATTTTTTTCTGTGTTGACTATTTGCCAGCGAAAATTCCGAGATCGAATGTATTGAATTTGGTTCAATTAGTTACTTTGAAACTATGTGAACAGCTTTTTTTTACAGCCTTCAGAATCACTTGGACGGAAGCGTACAACAGTGTAGCCCGGCTAGCGTAGTCGGAGAAGCATGAGACTCGTGGTAGTTCAGGTGTGGGTTGCGAGCCTACATAACGTAAAAGTGGAATTGTGTCGGAGATTTCATTGTAGGAGTCGGTCCAATGAGATTTTATTTTTCGATCTTGTAGCAGAATGCCTATTTTTTTTTGTGACTTTAGAGTCTCGGGATCCCCCAGATCTGCCCGAAATTGGGTCTGGAAGATGTTAGTTGTCCATCGTTTGCAATAGAGTAGAATACTGTTTTTATCGATACCCCTCCCAAAAGTTTTTTTGTATAATCATAGATACTTTGTTACTTTGTTTCTGCTAAGACTGGGTTTGTAATACCGATCGATTTGATTGCTAATCTGTGGAACATCGAGGTGCCTCACCATACTAATATGGATGTACAAGGTCTATTTGCGACCAGCCTATGCCTTTTTCAACTTCTTTTTGGTCGTGAGTGTTCTTCCAAAAAGCACTTGTTCTGTAATGGATAGTCTGGACTAATGTCTGAACATAGTGTATTATAGTCGCAGCTTCCTTAGTTGTTATTTCTTATATTAATCTGTACCGCTTGTAATAGTTTCTCATCCATTCATCATCAATAGTCATATTTCGTATAGTTCCCTTAACCCATAGTTTCCTTATTTTTCTTAAAATCTAACTAAATCTTCAATAGCCGGACAAACATATGTGAGAAAGAAACTTGCACTAATTACCCTGATTTTGTTTATTAATTAATATAACATAATGTTAGTTAATTTGGATTAATTAATAATTTCCTTTAATTATCATCCTTATAAACATTAAAAATTTAATCTTACAACACCCTAAAATTGACGCACGCTATGCTTCCATTCGATTATTCTCACCATACTACTTGACTTTGAATTTTCTAAACACCAACCGTAATAAAACAACGAAGTTTTCAAACCTCATAACAGCTGTGCGTATTTTTTTTCTGATCGTCAACATACAAAAAATTACTATCTTGCTTTGTTAAAATATCCGATTTATCTTTGTATGAAATTAATATTTTGTTTCCAACCATTTTTCCGTTGTTGAACTGAACTTCACGGTGCTGATATAGTAGATTGTATTTTCATAATACCTAAACATCATAACGTCGATCGAACTTGCATTTGATTCATTTTGAATTCAATGGTAAATGTTCTTAATGTGTCGGAAATATCTTGTGTCGCAACCTTATTTTTTTGCAATAATATCAAGTAGCAAGCGGTTTTGTATAACTATAAAAAGTTCCCAACAATTGAAAATCTGATGTAAATTAATTATTTCACATCTAAAACACGAGTTATTTCGAGACAGAAAATTTGACTATATAATAAGCCACTGTAAATTGTTCCCTCGCTTATTGTGTTACATTTTGATTAGTGTAGTTGACGTATAGTTAGTCTATTACATTTACATTTTGGTGGTTGATTGTATCTCAGTGGTGACTGTCAAATTCAGATATTTCAGTCTGAAAAAAAGATTTACCAACAAAAATTGGAGTTTTGATGTATCAAAAAAAAAAAACAACCGAAGCTGAAGCTTGCTCATCTGTAGAAGACAAAACTAAAACCAACCTGTATTGTGTATTTGCCATTGCGGAAATCCAGGGATATATCCACCACAAAACGGCATCTCAAATTTAAACTATTTTTTTTATATATATTCCTAATGGCGTCTGTGCGCGCAAATCGAATTGTTTTATAACAATTACATTAACCAAACCAAATAACAAAAAAAAAGGAACTGTAGATTCATTGTCTGTGTCAGTGTTAAAAAAAATTTATGTACAGTACCTGTGAATTATTGATAGGCATTTTTTTGTGTTTTGTGAGTGCAAATTCTGATGGTTATATTAACCAAGATTAAATTATAAATTTTCTAATCATACAAAAATTAAGGACACCAAAAAGATGAAAGTTTTGGTTATGTTCAGCTGTGTCATTATTCTAGTTAATGCACCTTAATTTATTAGTAGAATAACCAATTAGTCATGTGCCGTTTTATTATTTTTTTTTTGATATAATTTACATAGTTCATACATGACGTATAACCCGGTCAATGACTTTTGTCGATATTATGGTAGCAAATTTTATATTCGTTAATTTATTGCTAAGTGTTTGTCTTAGTGTAATTACATATCAATATAGTTAATTTTAAAGCTAACTTAAGGTTGTGAATAAATCTAGAAAAGAAATTACAAAAAAAAAATAAAAATTTTAGAATACAAAATATACATCAAGTTTACAACTTATGAGTATTCACTTTATTTGGTGGTGTGGCAACTTATATAGCAACATTCATCGTATTTTCCTACTGTTTACCTCATCCGTTTCAACGTGTACAACGAGGTGTTGTACAGTATTTGTATTGTCATATCCAGCTGTATATCATTAATGTACCCAATTATATCTGAAAATTGATTCAACGATTATTTATATCAAGTACTGTGATCAACGATTATTTATATCAAATACTGTGAGTATTGGTTTTCCACGTATGTCAACTATACTTATTAATTAATTCAACGATTACTATTATCAAATATTGCTGCATATGCCCTAACGTATGCCACTTTGGTCATACATTCACTCAACTATATTTCGGATTATCCAACATTTGGTGATACCTATTGGCACATTTTATTTCAACAATTATAAATTCATTTACACAACTTGTTCAACTATAATCATCTAGTTTAGTCAGCGATTGATTGGATCAATTGTCGTTTGGGTATTCCTTCAACATAGTCAACAATATTCGTAAATTTTTAAATGATATCAATTATTGGCTTGGTGTTTGTTCAACGTAGTACCCTACAATTATAAATTTATTTACGCCACTTAGTCAACTGCGATCAACCATTTTATTCAACGAGTGATTATATCACTCATTGCGGTGTATTTATTGTTACCACCTTCAACTATGATTATTAATTTATATCTATTGTTGCTGAATATTTTTTTTTCTTCTCGTTGTGATCAACTATAATTACATATTTATTTAACGATTGTTTACATCAACTATTGCATGGATTTTTCGACATATTCCATTGTACCTACAAATTAATTCGGCGAATATTTATACCATTTATTACCTGATCATGTCAACATAATCAACTATAAATATAAATCTGTTCAGCGAGTAGTTATCTCAATTGTTGCACCAAGTTTTCGACATACTCCATTACACCTACGAATTAATTCAGAGGAAAGTTATACCATTTGTTACTTAATCGCTTCAACTTAGTCAACTAAAATTTAGCCAACGCGTTTGACTACCAAATTATTCACCGATCCTAATTACAAGTTTATTCAACGATTCTGAGTACAAATTTATTCAACGAGTTTGATTGCAACTTATTCAACGATTTTGATTACAACCTATTCAACGATTTTGATTACATATTTAATTCCACGATTTTTTTTTATAACAAATTTACTCAACGATTTTGGTTTACCCATTTATTCAACAAATTTATTCACCGATTTTGATGATAAATAGACTCAACGATTTTGTTTATAAACTTACGCAACATTTTTACAAAATTTTGGGATATTGCAACTGATTATTTATATATACAATTTTTGCTGATACTATCGTATTTTCTACGCAACATTTTTACCAAGTTTTGGATGTTATCACCGTATAGCAACGTATTATTTATATACAATTTTTTCTGATACTATCGTATTTTCAACGCAACATTTTTACAAAATTTTGGAATATTGCAACTGATTATTTATATACAATTTTTGCTGATACTATCGTATTTTCATCGCAACATTTTTACAAAATTTTGGAATATTGCAACTGATTATTTATATACAATTTTTGCTGATACTATCGTATTTTCAACGCAACATTTTTACAAAATTTTGGAATATTGCAACTGATTATTTATATACAATTTTTGCTGATACTATCGTATTTTCTACGCAACATTTTTACCAAGTTTTAGATGTTATCACCGTATAGCAACGTATTATTTATATACAATTTTTGCTGATACTATCGTATTTTCAACGCAACATTTTTACAAAATTTTGGAATATTGCAACTGATTATTTATATACAATTTTTGCTGATACTATCGTATTTTCATCGCAACATTTTTACAAAATTTTGGGATATTGCAACTGATTATTTATATACAATTTTTGCTGATACTGTCATATTTTCAACTCCATATTTACACCAACTTGTTTGCTATTGATGCCGAATTGTCCACGCACCAGTGGATTATCCGTACATTTATTTTTGTAATACCATACCTGTTGGATGAATCATCACTGATGGAGGGCTAAGGCCGAAGGACTTGGACGACTGGAGGATTAATCATGGGGTGAGTGGACTTGTTTTATTTCCTTTATTTTATTTGTTGTCTAACGTAGAAGTGGGAATGTGTGTGAGAGGGCGAGTCAGTGATTGAATGTCCGGGTGAATGTTGGTATGTGTGAAGTGTGAATGTGTGGGCGAACGATAGTATGCGTGAAGTGTGAGTGTGTGGGCGTCTGAGAGTGATTGTGGGGGTTGGACGTGTTGATCGTGGGTCTTTCGCCAATGGGGTCGCCAGAGTCTCTTTTTCACACTTGTATTTCTTTCCATTTCTGCAAATTCGCGTTAATAGCGTACATTTCTGTATTTGTGCTGAAGTAGCAGGGTTTCTTTATCGTTCCCATGGGCTGAAGCTAGCTTGGGGCAAGAAAATTAATCTCGCTAGGTACGCTTCCTGCTATGTCCTTCTCATTGGTTCGCCAGTGAGAAAGCGCTTCATTACAAATTGGCGCCCAACGTGGGGCTTCTCTAAGGGTTTCTACAGTGATGTAGGACTCTGGAGGAGTCCCTCCATAAATTCAAAAATTTTGAAAAATTTTTTTTTTGAAAATTTTTCCTCATATTAACTTTCTGTTTCCACCCAACAATAGTAAAAGACTCTGGCGGCGTAGAAGCAGTTCCCTGCTTCATACGCGCAGGAGCAAAGGAAGTCTGAGTTCCCTCAGACTTTTCTTTGATGGGGAGTTGCGTCCCTACGCCTCCAGCAATGTTTCTCCTTTTGTTTTTTGATAACGCAAGGGTGGGAATATTTCTTAGGAAGTATTCCCAATGGGCATTACAACCCCACGGACCCTAGTTACGGGCTGGATTTCTGGCGATGGCACGGGGGCCGAAGGTGATTCAGGTGCCAGACCTAGACTGACGTGTATTGGTGTATACGCCAATTCTCGTCCGAGTCTGGTCACCTGGTCAGGCTTCGGGTTCGTGGTATCCTCAGAGTCCAGTCCGAACTGATATTGTCTAAACGTTAGAGCCCCCTCCCGACAATATTGGTTTCCTATGGCCTGAGTGTTTCGGTTCCCCATGGATAATACTGAGGGACATTTTCCAAAGTAGCCCGATCAGCTACTGAGGGAAGATGTCCGCTCAGCTTTTATGCCGTGGTTGACTGGATCCACTCAGGTCATAGCACCTCGCCCGTATGTGTTGGTGGTGTGGATCGCAGTTGGCGGGTGTTGATGATCGAATGGTGGTCCAGAGGATTTATCTTCTGGCCATCCCGTCAGCACTTGTCAGCTGGGGGAAATCCCATCAGCACATACCCCATCTTATTCCTTTCCCACCCTACCTCTTCCCATCCTTTTACATCCCCTCTTCTCCCCTTTTCCTTTCTGATTTCCCATCCTTTAACGTAGCATAATTTAGCTTTTCTTTGGTCCCACACAAAAACACCTTAAAAAAAACAGCAATAACAAAAAAAAAATCAGATTAATAATGAAAGGCCGGCGATCACCACCTTCAACCCCAGGTGTGGTGAACTCCCCTCATGGTTAGTCCGTCCATCTGTCCTTCGTAAAAAAGAGAAAAAAAAATTTAATAAATATATATATTAATAAATTAATAAATAAATCTTTATTAATAAATAAATAAATAAATAAATAATTCATAAACAACTATATATTAATAATAAATGAATAAATAGATGGATATGTAAATAAATAAATATCCTTCAAAACCACTGATAATTTTGGAAACTAAATATTTTTATTCAATATATTTTAGATCCGCTAATCATAAAACAAAACAATACAAGAAAAGGAAATTAAATAATAAAATATAATACAATTAAATAATATAATACAAGAGAAGGAAATTAAATAGTCAAATACCATACAACTAAATAATAAATAATAACTACTATATAACAATCAACGAGGGATTAATACCAAACAACTTTAAACATTAACCTTAAGTACATTTTCTGTTGCATGTTAATTTTAAGTAATTTTTTTTTTGAATCCAAAATAGTATACCTACTATACTAAAAATATACAGTAGATATCACACGTATTATATAGTGTAAATTATACATATGTATTTCGAAGTTTTCCAGAATTTAAGGAAATCAATAACATTAAATTCTTGTGATCCGTTGTATAATTTCAGGCTATTTGATCAATTATTAAAAAAAAAAAAAAAACAAAACAAAAAATATAATATTTATCCGATCAGTAGATCAATTTTTTTAAATTAACAGAACATACATATGTATATATTATAATACGCAAAATATTTAAATTTATAATTTTAAGTTTAACTTGCTTGTCAAACCGGTAGGCTTGCTGCACTTCTATTTGTTTTGTTGTTTGTTACTCAGTTTTGAGTATCGGGAACCGTCAGACCTGCCCGGAATTGGGCCTGTAAATTTTCTTTTGTTCTCATCTTCTGCCATAGTTGTAGTATACCTATTTAATCTCAAAGTACAAGTCCTTTTTACCACTGATTGTTTACACGTCAACAACTTAATTAGTAATAGATATTTTCATTCTTGATTAACCTCGGCGTTAGCCAGTTTTACAAGTTTCTTACTCCATACATCTGACGAATTGGTCAGATATTGCGCAGCTGTTTGAGGTTTGAATAACCGAATTACCATATAACTCGTTGAATTCTGATCTAATATATTTGAAGTAAATATTGTAATAAAATAATTTTTTTTTGTTAATAATTAAATTGTTTATTTGGATTCAACGTTCGCATCGATAGTGTAACAACTTTCGCTTCACTCTCCATATACTTGCCTTATTGGTCCAGTCCTGTGCGGCGGTTTGAGTTTTCATAATGTCAGCTGCTGATAAGATTGACGTTCTGGACAGGTCCAGCTCTTGTGCAGTTTGTCAACACGAAATAGTGCCGGCCGACGTAAAACTCCTCACTCGGTGCAACCACCTCTTTCATGACATCTGCCTCAACGACTGGTTGTTGCAGAATAGCACCTGCCCAATTTGTCGAGCCGCTTGTGAGCGTGCAGAATTACAGAGGTTGCCTCGAGGGATGGATAAAAATAATTATACCATAGTGCCACCCCCACCGCGACCTGTGACTCGCTCTATTACCGCAGGTTGGCAACGTCGTTCCAGTACCGGAAATCAACCCTCGTCCACTCCCTTGGCAAACCGTCTTCCACCATCTCGACTCGCCGATGAAGTGCGAGTGAATATAGCTCAACAATCTCCCATACATGGTGCCGCGGCAGCGGAAGATCATGGTTTTCAGGAAGCTGTAAATGCTCATATCGATCAGGAAATTTCAAGGATTAATCACTCAATGATGCAATCACGTGCTCCGGCACCTGAAGTGTTGTTACCCCTAGCACATAATGCAGTATCACCCACCACACCGCGCCATCCGTCGGTTCATTCCGAGAATTATACACCAGTGAATGCGTTTGTGCGAAATAATGCACCAGTACTACCAGTGTTTGCTGAGCCTCTTGCTCCAGCTAGAACACGAACACATCTCGAACAGCACTCTACAACCATTAGAAATTGGAATGTAACGTTCTCAGGTAGACCCGATGGTCTAGATGTTGAAGCGTTCATCTTCAGAATAGAGCGGCTGACAGAGATGTGTTTAAATAGCGATTTTACTATTGTCACCCGTTGTCTGTACCTGTTGTTCACAGATCGAGCAGCTGATTGGTTCTGGAGATATTTTCGCCAGAACCGACAGCTTATTTGGACTGACTTGTGTCATGCTCTGCGAATCGAATTTCAGGACAGGCAGACGGATGAAGAGGTAAAGGAGCGGATGAGGGCCAGGAAACAACGACCCACTGAATTGTTTGACGAATTCTTACAATCAATTTATCGACTGGCCGATAAACTTCGGGTACCGATGTCGGACGCAGAGTTATTATCCCTGATTCGCAACAATTTACGATTGGAAATTAGAAGGGAGCTGCTATATGTCACCATTTATGGACTGGAACATCTGCGCCAGCTCTGCCGTGATCGTGAAAAATTATGGGCCGAATCAATAACCAGACCGCGAGATTATAATATTAGACCATCTAGACCGGTGTCAGAAGTGGACTTGGATCGCGAATTCTCACAAATTCAAACTAGCGAAATGCCAACCGAATCGCTACCAATTGCATCCAACGAACTCGCGGCAATACAGCCTGCCCCTAATATGAAACGAATAACCAGTTCAACGATTTGTTGGAATTGTAAACGACCAGGTCATCGGTGGCACGATTGTCGTGAATCACAGCGATTGTTTTGTTGCGGATGTGGAAAAGACGATGTGTTGTGCCCTAATTGTGATAATTGCCGGGGAAACCGAAGGGGGAGCCAGAATCCCAACACCTTTCCTTGCTCCCAGGACACATCTTAGACTCCTCTGAGTCTAAAAATAGTTTTTCTCCTGACCCTTCAAATATTTCATCAACTAATCCCAATAACCTATTAGTACACGATACACTGTTGAACCGAGCTTCGACATCCAATTCGATAGAATACCCGTTGACTACGGCTTCTGATACACTGGTACCCACTAATGATACTAATGTGAAATTATTGAAACGTACACCCGATCATACTGAACCACCACCATTATGGACCAAAATCAAATCGTTCCAACAACGATTGAAGGAATACTTGAAAATACGCTCAAACATCTTTGTAGATTCCTTATCATATTTGAAACCTACAACGCGCTCTGCACTCCGTTCTCGCATTTATTGGCAACAACGACGTATGTTTAAATCCAAAACCATTTCCTCTATTGTGAAATTGGCCAACGATGTGAGATCTTATGCCACAGTGTCAATATTGGGTAAACAACATACTTGACTGTTGGATAGTGGAGCGTCTTTGACTGTAATTGGTGGTGATTTTGCTAAAGAGATCGTGCAAACTCCAGACCTTCTGACTTACTCATCTGCAGTAGTTCGTACTGCCGATGGCCAAAGACAGAAGATTTTGGGGTTTGTAAAAACAAAGATTTCATTTATGAACCAAGTCAGAACCCTGGACGTCTTCGTTATCCCGTCTTTAACTCAAAATCTATATCTAGGTATAGATTTCTTTAATGCTTTTGGCTTGTTTAACCCAATATTTAGCTTACCTACATTTTCGACTACGGAGTCAGGAATTTCAGAATTGTCTATGGACAAACAGGAACGCTTACACAACACTATCCAACGTCTACCTTCATTTTCAAAAATGGGTCTGGGTCGAACGCATTTGTTAGAACATGTGATTGATGTGGGGACTGCAGCTCCCATCAAACAACGTCACTACCCAATATCGCCCGCCATTGAGAAACTGATGGGAGAAGAACTGGATAGGATGTTATCTCTGGGTATTATAGAGGTTTCTAACAGTCCTTGGTCAAGCCCAGTGGTTTTAATTCGCAAACCCGGGAAGAATCGTCTTTGTTTGGATAGTAGAAAGGTCAATACAGTTACTAAAAAGGATGCGTACCCCCTTCCACAGATAGATGGAATCTTGAGTCGTCTGCCACAGAGTAATTTCATTTCCAGTTTGGATCTGAAAGACGCTTTCTGGCAGATACCTCTAGAAAAACACTCCCGAGAGAAAACTGCTTTTACGGTCCCAGGGCGGCCATTGTATCAGTTCGTAAGAATGCCTTTCGGACTGTGCAATGCGCCGCAAACAATGACTAAATTGATGGACCAAGTAATTCCTCCACATCTCAAGTCGTGCGTCTTCGTATACTTGGACGATCTTCTAATAGTTACAGATACCTTTGAGGCCCATCTGAAACTGTTAGAAGATATCTCCCAGTGTCTCAGACGTGCGAACTTGACGATAAATGTGGAAAAAAGTAAGTTTCTCTTGCCGGAGGTAAAATATTTGGGATATGTCGAGGGAGGTGGTACGTTAAAAATCGATCCTGATAAAACTCAGGCTATTTCTGAATTTCCTACACCGCGTACGTCCAAACAGATTCGACGATTCCTGGGTATGGCGGGTTATTATCGCCGTTTTATATCTGATTTCTCTGCTATGTCCTCTCCAATATCAGATTTGTTGAAGAAAAATTCTAATAAATTCGTATGGACACCAGAAGCTGAAATAGCATTTATAAATCTCAAAAATGCTCTCATATCAGCACCAGTCCTCATCAACCCCGACTATACTAAACCTTTTACTCTCCAGTGCGACGCTAGCAACGACGGTATAGGTTGTGTACTACTTCAGTGTGACATGGACGGTATGGAACACCCCATAGCGTACATGTCCAAGAAACTAAATTCTGCGCAACGCAATTACTCCACTAGCGAGAAAGAGTGTCTAGCCGCCGTACTGGGAGTAAAGAAATTTAGAGCGTATGTCGAGGGTCAGGCCTTTAAGATCATAACTGACCATGCTTCATTAAAATGGTTAATGCAACAAAAAGACCTTTCTGGTCGATTGGCTCGTTGGAGCTTGAAATTGCAGGGTTATGTCTTTGATATTGAGTACCGAAAGGGAAATTTAAACATAGTTCCAGACACTCTATCAAGACGTGACTCTGTTGACGTCATTTCTGAATTGTGTCCAGTGCCTGAATTAGATCTTAACTCCCCTTTCTTCAACACTTCTCGATATTTGGAGTTGGTAAATCTGGTTACCGAAGCAGACGGTACATTGCCTGATCTGAAAGTAATTTCGGGTCGGGTCTATAAACGATTGGCTTGTCTAGATCTTGATACTCCTTCAGAGGGTGAGGTTTGGAAATTGTGGTTACCTGAGGAATACACTGACGAGTGTATTGCAAGGGCCCACAATCCCCTACCTCATCTCATGGAGGTTTGGCAAAACCCCTGTTTAATATTCGTAAATTTTACTATTGGCCTCGTATGTACACCCAGGTTAAATCCTACATAGGAAATTGTAAGACCTGTAAAGAAATCAAAGCGACTAATGTTCCACTTCGTGCTCCCATGGTGTCTCAGATGAAAACAGAACGGATTGGTCAGCGATTATATATCGATATTCTTGGCCCTTATCCTCGTTCAAAGGCCGGGAATATCGCTATTCTCGTAGTATTAGATCATGTTACTAAATATCCATTTTTATTTCCTTTACGGAAACTAACTGCTGAACCAATTTGTCATCTATTGGCTACCAATGTCTTTCACGTATTTGGTTGTCCAGAAGTAGTAGTGTCCGATAATGGGACCCAATTCAAATCGAAATTGTTTGAAGATTTCTTGGCGAAGCACGGAGTGAAACACACCTTATTGGCCTTATATTCACCTCAAGCTAATGCTTCTGAACGGGTAAATAGAAGTGTTTTATCTGGTATTCGAGCCTATTTAAAGGAGGAGCATTCTAAATGGGATCTGCACTTGAGCGAGATCGCTTGTGCACTACGTTGTTCTCTTCACCAAACTCTTAAATGTTCCCCATATTTCGCAATGTTTGGAATACCTATGGTGACTCATGGTTCGTCATATGAATTGCTGAGACGACTGAATAGTCTTCATGATCCAGGTGAAACGATTCTGCGACCTGATTATCTTAATAAGATTCGAATTCGAATTCTTGATTTAACTGCCGAAGCATTTGTCAAAAGTGCTGAAAGATACAATTTACGAGCTCGAGTAACTTTGTTTAAACCAGGTGATACGGTGTTCCGAAGGAACTTTATTTTGAGTGATGCCGGTAAGAAATTATCTGCTAAACTTGCACAGAAGTTTATTGAGACCAGAGTAATAAGGTTGGTAGGTAGCGCTGCCTACGAACTGGAGGACCTGGTTTCTAAACGTAGAGGTGTTTATCATTCCAAGGACATTCGCGCCTAACACCGGTAGTAATTGTTTTTGTCAGTATGATAGTAACTTTCGCTTGTGTTTCACCGCCATTGTAAGTCAAGATTATCGACGACCATAAAGTATGAGGGTGGTTTCGTCTTGAATTCACAGTTCAGTGAGTGTGTATCAACTTTGGTGTTCGGGTCTTGTTTCAAAATTTTTTTCTGTGTTGACTATTTGCCAGCGAAAATTCCGAGATCGAATGTATTGAATTTGGTTCAATTAGTTACTTTGAAACTATGTGAACAGCTTTTTTTTACAGCCTTCAGAATCACTTGGACGGAAGCGTACAACAGTGTAGCCCGGCTAGCGTAGTCGGAGAAGCATGAGACTCGTGGTAGTTCAGGTGTGGGTTGCGAGCCTACATAACGTAAAAGTGGAATTGTGTCGGAGATTTCATTGTAGGAGTCGGTCCAATGAGATTTTATTTTTCGATCTTGTAGCAGAATGCCTAATTTTTTTTGTGACTTTAGAGTCTCGGGATCCCCCAGATCTGCCCGAAATTGGGTCTGGAAGATGTTAGTTGTCCATCGTTTGCAATAGAGTAGAATACTGTTTTTATCGATACCCCTCCCAAAAGTTTTTTTGTATAATCATAGATACTTTGTTACTTTGTTTCTGCTAAGACTGGGTTTGTAATACCGATCGATTTGATTGCTAATCTGTGGAACATCGAGGTGCCTCACCATACTAATATGGATGTACAAGGTCTATTTGCGACCAGCCTATGCCTTTTTCAACTTCTTTTGGTCGTGAGTGTTCTTCCAAAAAGCACTTGTTCTGTAATGGATAGTCTTGACTAATGTCTGAACATAGTGTATTATAGTCGCAGCTTCCTTAGTTGTTATTTCTTATATTAATCTGTACCGCTTGTAATAGTTTCTCATCCATTCATCATCAATAGTCATATTTCGTATAGTTCCCTTAACCCATAGTTTCCTTATTTTTCTTAAAATCTAACTAAATCTTCAATAGCCGGACAAACATATGTGAGAAAGAAACTTGCACTAATTACCCTGATTTTGTTTATTAATTAATATAACATAATGTTAGTTAATTTGGATTAATTAATAATTTCCTTTAATTATCATCCTTATAAACATTAAAAATTTAATCTTACAACACCCTAAAATTGACGCACGCTATGCTTCCATTCGATTATTCTCACCATACTACTTGACTTTGAATTTTCTAAACACCAACCGTAATAAAACAACGAAGTTTTCAAACCTCATAACAGCTGTGCGTATTTTTTTTCTGATCGTCAACATACAAAAAATTACTATCTTGCTTTGTTAAAATATCCGATTTATCTTTGTATGAAATTAATATTTTGTTTCCAACCATTTTTCCGTTGTTGAACTGAACTTCACGGTGCTGATATAGTAGATTGTATTTTCATAATACCTAAACATCATAACGTCGATCGAACTTGCATTTGATTCATTTTGAATTCAATGGTAAATGTTCTTAATGTGTCGGAAATATCTTGTGTCGCAACCTTATTTTTTTGCAATAATATCAAGTAGCAAGCGGTTTTGTATAACTATAAAAAGTTCCCAACAATTGAAAATCTGATGTAAATTAATTATTTCACATCTAAAACACGAGTTATTTCGAGACAGAAAATTTGACTATATAATAAGCCACTGTAAATTGTTCCCTCGCTTATTGTGTTACATTTTGATTAGTGTAGTTGACGTATAGTTAGTCTATTACATTTACATTTTGGTGGTTGATTGTATCTCAGTGGTGACTGTCAAATTCAGATATTTCAGTCTGAAAAAAAGATTTACCAACAAAAATTGGAGTTTTGATGTATCAAAAAAAAAAAACAACCGAAGCTGAAGCTTGCTCATCTGTAGAAGACAAAACTAAAACCAACCTGTATTGTGTATTTGCCATTGCGGAAATCCAGGGATATATCCACCACAAAACGGCATCTCAAATTTAAACTATTTTTTTTATATATATTCCTAATGGCGTCTGTGCGCGCAAATCGAATTGTTTTATAACAATTACATTAACCAAACCAAATAACAAAAAAAAAGGAACTGTAGATTCATTGTCTGTGTCAGTGTTAAAAAAAATTTATGTACAGTACCTGTGAATTATTGATAGGCATTTTTTTGTGTTTTGTGAGTGCAAATTCTGATGGTTATATTAACCAAGATTAAATTATAAATTTTCTAATCATACAAAAATTAAGGACACCAAAAAGATGAAAGTTTTGGTTATGTTCAGCTGTGTCATTATTCTAGTTAATGCACCTTAATTTATTAGTAGAATAACCAATTAGTCATGTGCCGTTTTATTATTTTTTTTTTGATATAATTTACATAGTTCATACATGACGTATAACCCGGTCAATGACTTTTGTCGATATTATGGTAGCAAATTTTATATTCGTTAATTTATTGCTAAGTGTTTGTTTTAGTGTAATTACATATCAATATAGTTAATTTTAAAGCTAACTTAAGGTTGTGAATAAATCTAGAAAAGAAATTACAAAAAAAAAATAAAATTTTAGAATACAAAATATACATCAAGTTTACAACTTATGAGTATTCACTTTATTTGGTGGTGTGGCAACTTATATAGCAACATTCATCGTATTTTCCTACTGTTTACCTCATCCGTTTCAACGTGTACAACGAGGTGTTGTACAGTATTTGTATTGTCATATCCAGCTGTATATCATTAATGTACCCAATTATATCTGAAAATTGATTCAACGATTATTTATATCAAGTACTGTGATCAACGATTATTTATATCAAATACTGTGAGTATTGGTTTTCCACGTATGTCAACTATACTTATTAATTAATTCAACGATTACTATTATCAAATATTGCTGCATATGCCCTAACGTATGCCACTTTGGTCATACATTCACTCAACTATATTTCGGATTATCCAACATTTGGTGATACCTATTGGCACATTTTATTTCAACAATTATAAATTCATTTACACAACTTGTTCAACTATAATCATCTAGTTTAGTCAGCGATTGATTGGATCAATTGTCGTTTGGGTATTCCTTCAACATAGTCAACAATATTCGTAAATTTTTAAATGATATCAATTATTGGCTTGGTGTTTGTTCAACGTAGTACCCTACAATTATAAATTTATTTACGCCACTTAGTCAACTGCGATCAACCATTTTATTCAACGAGTGATTATATCACTCATTGCGGTGTATTTATTGTTACCACCTTCAACTATGATTATTAATTTATATCTATTGTTGCTGAATATTTTTTTTTTCTTCTCGTTGTGATCAACTATAATTACATATTTATTTAACGATTGTTTACATCAACTATTGCATGGATTTTTCGACATATTCCATTGTACCTACAAATTAATTCGGCGAATATTTATACCATTTATTACCTGATCATGTCAACATAATCAACTATAAATATAAATCTGTTCAGCGAGTAGTTATCTCAATTGTTGCACCAAGTTTTCGACATACTCCATTACACCTACGAATTAATTCAGAGGAAAGTTATACCATTTGTTACTTAATCGCTTCAACTTAGTCAACTAAAATTTAGCCAACGCGTTTGACTACCAAATTATTCACCGATCCTAATTACAAGTTTATTCAACGATTCTGAGTACAAATTTATTCAACGAGTTTGATTGCAACTTATTCAACGATTTTGATTACAACCTATTCAACGATTTTGATTACATATTTAATTCCACGATTTTTTTTTATAACAAATTTACTCAACGATTTTGGTTTACCCATTTATTCAACAAATTTATTCACCGATTTTGATGATAAATAGACTCAACGATTTTGTTTATAAACTTACGCAACATTTTTACAAAATTTTGGGATATTGCAACTGATTATTTATATATACAATTTTTGCTGATACTATCGTATTTTCTACGCAACATTTTTACCAAGTTTTGGATGTTATCACCGTATAGCAACGTATTATTTATATACAATTTTTGCTGATACTATCATATTTTCAACGCAACATTTTTACAAAATTTTGGAATATTGCAACTGATTATTTATATACAATTTTTGCTGATACTATCGTATTTTCATCGCAACATTATTACAAAATTTTGGAATATTGCAACTGATTATTTATATACAATTTTTGCTGATACTATCGTATTTTCAACGCAACATTTTTACAAAATTTTGGAATATTGCAACTGATTATTTATATACAATTTTTGCTGATACTATCGTATTTTCTACGCAACATTTTTACCAAGTTTTAGATGTTATCACCGTATAGCAACGTATTATTTATATACAATTTTTGCTGATACTATCGTATTTTCAACGCAACATTTTTACAAAATTTTGGAATATTGCAACTGATTATTTATATACAATTTTTGCTGATACTATCGTATTTTCATCGCAACATTTTTACAAAATTTTGGGATATTGCAACTGATTATTTATATACAATTTTTGCTGATACTGTCATATTTTCAACTCCATATTTACACCAACTTGTTTGCTATTGATGCCGAATTGTCCACGCACCAGTGGATTATCCGTACATTTATTTTTGTAATACCATACCTGTTGGATGAATCATCACTGATGGAGGGCTAAGGCCGAAGGACTTGGATGACTGGAGGATTAATCATGGGGTGAGTGGACTTGTTTTATTTCCTTTATTTTATTTGTTGTCTAACGTAGAAGTGGGAATGTGTGTGAGAGGGCGAGTCAGTGATTGAATGTCCGGGTGAATGTTGGTATGTGTGAAGTGTGAATGTGTGGGCGAACGATAGTATGCGTGAAGTGTGAGTGTGTGGGCATCTGAGAGCGATTGTGGGGGTTGGACGTGTTGATCGTGGGTCTTTCGCAAATGGGGTCGCCAGAGTCTCCATTTTTCCGCTTGTATTTCGTTCCATTTCTGCAAATTCTCGTAAATAGCGTACATTTCTGTATTTGTGCTGAAGTAGCAGGGTTTCTTTATCGTTCCCATGGGCTGAAGCTAGCTTGGGGCAAGAAAATTAATCTCGCTAGGTACGCTTCCTGCTATGTCCTTCTCATTGGTTCGCCAGTGAGAAAGCGCTTCATTACAATAATCAATACAATCAATCAACTACCAATACGATTCAACTATCGATACAATCAATAAAAATAATAAGTTTACCAAAATTGGTCATAAGCAATCACTAGCATAAGTGTATACATATTAGATTAAAACAATTATTTTAAGCAATCAAAACGTAACGAAAATTTTAATGGAAACAAATAATTTACCATATATCGTTCATTCTTAACATAATTATACAGAAACAAGTAATTTAACTTGACGGCCCAAAACAATTGTAAAACATTTAAATTTATTAAATAGTTATAGTACATTAGCATGGATTAAACAAAATTAAATTAATATAAATACAAATTATTCTAATACAAATTATAATTATAAGGACCCCTTTAATTTTATTACGACGATAAACACATAATTTATTAAATATTTATAAGATAAGACTAAGATAACGTTACTCACAAAAATTTTTTTTACTTTTCAAAAACATACATAATTTGGTAAAATTTTGTGTTCATCGTTAACTAACTAACGATGAAAAAAAAATTTTTTTTCCGTGGGGGGAGGAATGTAGTAAAACAAATTACGTAGTTTTCCTACAACAGGTTTTTGTGAATAAAATTTTGTACTTTATATATTATAAGTTCCTTTTCTAAGTCAAATAAGCGTGGTCGTTAATTTGACTGGTCAAGAATTTTAAGATCGTGAGATCGATGCGGCCGGCGGCCCCCCTGGGTATGGTGAAATACATTTTTACTTTATTTTTATAACTGTCGAGGGTTACACATAGGCTTTTATTAATTATTAATATAATAGGTACTTTGTTTGTTATAAATGTATACAACTCATATATAATTTCATTCATAATTTTGTGTTTTTTAAACTTAATTCAATGTACATTTGATTTGTTTTTGTTAGATCCCCAAAATTACTACTATACTTACTACATATTATTAAAGTACGGAACTCTTAAAATAATAATAAAAATTTCTCAAATTCTTTTCTTTATATCTCCAAGAATAAAAACACAAAATTTTAAAGCCTACTAAATTATTTTTTAATCTCATCGCTTCAAAATAACTACCAACGTTCTAAAATAAAATGAAATAAAAATTAAAATTTATCATCGATATAACATTTGTAAGGTTCTCTTCGATAACAAATTAACATAAAAGACCAAACACATGTTTTCACAACTTCGTTTTCTTAACACATCAATAATGGTCTTTTTACTGAAAGCATATTCTTAATATATTCATTTTTCTAATATCTTTATAATTATCAACTTCCATTTAATATATTAATAAAACATTTACTGGGTTTTGTAGTAAAACAAATTACGTAGTTTTCCTACAACAACTTCCCAAACTAAATTCGCAATATCTTCCAAATTCCTACCAACGACTATAAAAACAATTGACCTAAAACCTTATTAAAATTAAAAACAAATATTTCATAAATTACCTTTATCTGGGTTATTTACAAAATATTTTGTTAATATCGTTCAATTCAAATAAAATCAATTCGCGACATTGGCATTAAATAAAATTCAATTAAAAACAAAGTCAGTGTGTCAATTGTTTTAATATCAATTAACCAACAATAATAAATTCCCTTCATTTTTTAATTATAAAAATAATATTTTAATCAATAATCAAGGCAGTCAGTGTCAACAAATCAATAAATAAATCAATCCAAAAACAGTTTCTACTAAAAAATCAAGTCAGTCATTTTTGCTAAAGTTAATAATAAGTGAGTTTTTGTTTAAGTCAATTATAAGAAAATAAGTGAATCAAGTTAAGTAAACATTTCAACGGATAGCTAAAACAGCTAAAACAGTGAATTAATTCAAATTAAGTTAACAAATTATATTAAATTAATAAGTAAAATTAGAACTATTTTATAAGCAATTATATTAAGTGAACTTCAAAACAAAATATATTGTACATTGAAAATATCTTGTTTAATTTATTTGGGGAGTCAGAAGTGTTTGGAAGTGATTCAAGTGCAAACAGTGAAATACATAATACAATTTAAAGTTTCAATGTGTGAAGTGTTTGGCCTACAAGTAAGCCGACAGTATTACAACTTTATATAGTTACTAAATTCGCTTACAAAGTAGTAACAGTCAAAAATACTGGCACTACATCTTCTTCATATTTACATGCAACACTAGTAGTGTACCGAAGTTACAATTGGCACTGCACATTGTTATATAGTAGTGCTATATGTACTATTAATTGCACTACAATTTAATTACTAAGTAGTGTTAAGGGAACCCTTTTTGCACCACAACATATTATTATTATTCAACAAACGATCATCTGCATTACATTTTATGATATAGTAGTGTCTAAACCCTTTTGGAACTACAGTTTTCTGGGTTTCCACAGAAACATAACAAATATTTTTATCGAAAACAACTACATGTTTGCAAACTAATCTGGGTTCGTGTTTAAGTTTTTTAACTGTTGTTAAATATTACCAATATCGAGGGATAATAAATTTCAATTCGCATAATTTTGTGTTTCGCAATTCTGTACATTTGGTTTGCTTTTGAAGATTCGCCAAAATGATACTAAATTACTACATATTCCAATGTTACCAACGTGGTATAAAAATTTGTAAAAATGTTTTGATTTTACTAAAAGTTTGGGAAAGCAAAATTTTGATTTTATAAACTTTCATAAAAAAGCATGAATGCTGACTTTTTTTTTACTAATGAGAAACATATAGTTATTTAATATATACTTTTATTGATAACTTTGAATGCAGTTGTAGAAAAAATGCAAATTATTCGAAATGAAAATTTTAACCTTTAAAACCTATTCGGTGCACAGTATATATACTAGTAGTGTCTTTCAAACATGGCGCGCGAGACACTACCGCGTCTCTTGATTGTCACATAAATTTTTCGTGTGATTGTCTCAACTTCATCGATTTATAATTGTAGAGTTGTTGAAGCAATTTCGTAGTTTGATTCGCCGTTGAGAGGTTGAGACAATTGCATTTCGATTGGAAATAGGACATGTTTTTTTCAGTGCTGGGATAATATGTAGTATAGTAAATGTTTTGGAAATTTTTACAATTTGCACATTTTTCTCGAGAATTAAATGATTATAATGGTACATTATGATGCAATGATGTAAAGCTAAAGATTTTGGACGTATGTGGAGCTTGCCTATTCGCACCCAAATTAAGTCCAAAATAGCTTACGTCCGTGCGTACTATTCGTATACTATTTTTTATTCGCCGTAAGCAATATATTTTTAAAAAAATTGTTTATTCTAAATCAAAATTATAAATTTGCATAAATTTTGAATTAGAAATATGTTGAACAAGTAACCTTTGACAAAATATTTGCTATTTTTTTTCAAATTATTGTATAACCATGACAACAAATAATAACAATAATTTTAATTGGATTATGAAATTTTGAATTTAATGGTTGTTTTGATAAATATTTCTATTTTTTATTGAATTTAAACAAATACAAATGTTTTTTACTTTATTGGACGTAACTATGACAACAAAGTATATAGTTCAAAAGTGAAACTTTACGGTCGCAAATCACAGTAATAAAGTACCACTTTAATAAGTAGGCGAATAAAAAAAAAATTTTCAACAATATGCTATCATTTATTTGATAGCAATATAAAATTTTAATCAAATACATTCGAAAAACCTTTCGGTTAATAACTTTTAACGTTTACGCCTAAATGTTATAAATTTCGCAAAACTTACATGCAATGATGCTCAAATTTCAATGCATTTGTTTAGATTACAAAATATACTAAAATCACAATCAAGCAGATGTTTTGTTTTAATTATGAGAAAAACCTATTCGAAATTTGCTTTCACAAAATAAGCCAAATTTGGATTTTAGCAACATCAATTAATCTTTAAAAAATATTACACTTTCTTACAACTATAATAAGAAATAGTAACCGAAACAAATGCTGGCGACACTAACACCAACAGCAACCCTACGAACTAAATAATATAGCCCAACTATTATTGACTAAAAAGCGACAAGTATCTTTAAAACAGTAAGCTAATGAACAGGAAACATTGTAATGTCCAAGACAGATTTTTTGTTACAAGCGCATCGCGCATTTACAGAAAAAACCGTTAATCTTCCCCTGATAAATGTGATATAAAAATAATGACCACAATTATCAAAGGAAACCCCATTGAATGTGTTTATCTAACGATTTTTTTATCCGCTGGATAATTTTTATTTAGTTATTTTATGCATGTAATATTTTTTAAGTGAAAACCTCTTTAGGCGCGTTGTGCATTTTTGTATGGGGATAAATTTATATATTCAAATTGTCGTCACGCTAATTTTTTTAAGTATAAAATACCTATATTCGGTCGGAACATTTCAAATTGCAATATGGAAATCGCAGTCGACTGAGGTTCTATAGGTCGAGAGTTCAATTCCTGAAGTGGTACATTTTTTATTGTTTATTTTTTAATGTTTATTAAATACCATTAAAATTATTGTTTTTTTATTCATGAATTTATAAAAATCATAAAAATTTCTTTTTACGTTTTTTAATTTGATCTATAATGCAGTTTTTTTTAATTATTACTGTCTTTTTCCGTTTCGTTCAAATTATTATCATTTCGATACTAACAAGAAAATTAATTATTTTTTTGCAAGTGCCTCAAAATAATAAAATATTGGTTTTTTCGTTATTATTTTCCATAATTTCATTCCCGTGAAATAAAATGAAGAAAATCAAAACTACTATTTCAGTATGTATTTCTCAGTTCTCTGTCAATATGAGTTGACATCTTCATCACAAAAGATTGATTCAAACACAGATTAAAGCTGCGGACAATTTACGGTATTTAAGGCTTTATTTAATTGTCTTTTAGCACATTGTGACGTCGATGCGAAGTAAATTTTAGAATGTATTCAGGTGATTTTTACGGCATCTCAATATTTTATTTAGTTTTTAACAGAAATGTTTTGTAACTGTTCTGTTTTTTATACCTTTTGTTGTTGTCTCTTTTTTCATTTGTTTCTATTTCCTGCTTGTTTGAGTGTACCATTTTTGAAGTGTAAACTTCTTTAGGCGCGTTGTGAGATTTTGTATGGAGAAAAATTTATATATTCGAGTCATCGTCACGCTAAATAAATTTCTATTTAAAATGAATATTAAAAGAGAAAGAAATAAATTGTAATTATTTATTATTTTCTTATTTCTTATTATCATTTTCTTGATTTATAATGGTTTTTTCCTAAGCCCGTTCTATAAAAATACACTTATATGACCAAATCCCGTTTTATAATGATATTCATTTTGATACAGATTTTATTACGATACAGATTTTTAATCAATAGAAGGAAACCCATAGTTTTTCAATCAAACATGCTATGCATTTGACTTTTGTTGAAATTTTCGTATGGGAAAAAAAATTGAACATTTTAAATTTGAAATTTGAAATTTGAAAATTGAAGTTTTCATTGTAATTTTCGTTCTTCGTTATTTACCGGGTGTAGAAAAAATAGCGTATGCCACTTTCATGTAATGGTTATTAATACACTTGCATATACCCAAGGCTCGTTTCGTATCCCGGTTAATGCTCGTGTAAACGCCATTACATGATCGTAACATAATATACTATTTTTTATTGAATTTGATGTTTTTTTCAGTTAATAACAGTGTGGAAGTGTGGTAAAGTAAGGAAATATTTTGTTGTATTTAGACGATAAAAATACAACTATTTCACAGTTTTAAGTTTTCACTTCCGTGAAATCACTGCCAAGAAATCTGAAAACTAAGAAACACATTAGTTAAAAATATAATTGTTTAAAAGCTGTGCATCCAATATCACCTCAAAACGCATGTTGCTATTGGAACTATTCCTTAAAAGGTATCTATTGGTTGTTTTGACATATGCTGTAATTCCCGGTTATACAACACATTCTATTAAAAAGTGTGTTGTATAGAAAAAGACAGACAGTGTGTGTTGTATAAAAAAAGACAGTGTTACAACGCGATATTGTAAACCATCCAATAGTATATTAATTGTAATCTAAAATCTGTATCGTGTACATAACATTGTGTAAATAAAATAAAAGTTATTTTTATTATGAAAAAACGCATTATTTAAAAATAAAAATAATTTGTGTATTATATTAAAAGATGTCTTTATACTAGAATTTCAACAACCAACCATTGGAGTTCTTGAAGCTAATTAAGGAATACTCTAGTTTAGCAATATTGTTGCTGAATTGTTTTGATGCTATTGTGTAAGAATATAGGAGTACGTATTTAAAAAACAAAGTGTTATGACTTACTAAATAGCGGTGGTAGTCAGAAAGCAATTGAAGAATAACGTTTACCGGATTGTGAGTTTGACTAATTTGAAGGGTGAAGCCTTAGAGTATATATAAATATAGAGAGAACATAACTTTAAAATTGTATAAACTATAAGGAGAGCCATAAAAAATAGTGCTCACTGACATGTCAAATTCAATTTCTCTTTTCGTCATTTGCATTTCTGTTTATTTACAACAACAAACTTTTTTATTAAATTATAAATTAAAAACAATTAAATAATTTAAAACGAGAAAAAAAAATAAAATGTATTCTTTTTAGTTGTGCTAATTTTCATAAAATGAATGAAAATAATTACGAGAGTATTTTAAATTTATTGTGTTATTTCCAGTGATTTTATAATAGTGAATTCAACTCACTAAATAATGTTTCGATAATGTCCAATAAAAACGCGTCATTTACTATTTTTTAACAATTCAAAACGAATTATATCGATTATTTTTCTCTGGTGGGAAGGAACAGCGAATTATAGTGACTATTTTCGGCCTACTTAATATATTAATTAAAAACTAGAGATATTTAGATAATTTTTTTTTCTTAATGATATAATTTTTTTTTATTTATAATTTTGTTTAAAAAAAAATTATTAGTTTCTTATACCGAAACTCTCTTATACCGAAACAAATGCTGGCGACACTAACACCAACAGCAACCCTACGAACTAAATAATATAGCCCAACTATTATTGACTAAAAAGCGACAAGTATCTTTAAAACAGTAAGCTAATGAACAGGAAACATTGTAATGTCCAAGACAGATTTTTTGTTACAAGCGCATCGCGCATTTACAGAAAAAACCGTTAATCTTCCCCTGATAAATGTGATATAAAAATAATGACCACAATTATCAAAGGAAACCCCATTGAATGTGTTTATCTAACGATTTTTTTATCCGCTGGATAATTTTTATTTAGTTATATAATGCATGTAATATTTTTTAAGTGAAAACCTCTTTAGGCGCGTTGTGCATTTTTGTATGGGGATAAATTTATATATTCAAATTGTCGTCACGCTAATTTTTTTAAGTATAAAATACCTATATTCGGTCGGAACATTTCAAATTGCAATATGGAAATCGCAGTCGACTGAGGTTCTATAGGTCGAGAGTTCAATTCCTGAAGTGGTACATTTTTTATTGTTTATTTTTTAATGTTTATTAAATACCATTAAAATTATTGTTTTTTTATTCATGAATTTATAAAAATCATAAAAATTTCTTTTTACGTTTTTTAATTTGATCTATAATGAAGTTTTTTTTTGATTATTACTGTCTTTTTCCGTTTCGTTCAAATTATTATCATTTCGATACTAACAAGAAAATTAATTATTTTTTTGCAAGTGCCTCAAAATAATAAAATATTGGTTTTTTCGTTATTATTTTCCATAATTTCATTCCCGTGAAATAAAATGAAGAAAATCAAAACTACTATTTCAGTATGTATTTCTCAGTTCTCTGTCAATATGAGTTGACATCTTCATCACAAAAGATTGATTCAAACACAGATTAAAGCTGCGGACAATTTACGGTATTTAAGGCTTTATTTAATTGTCTTTTAGCACATTGTGACGTCGATGCGAAGTAAATTTTAGAATGTATTCAGGTGATTTTTACGGCATCTCAATATTTTATTTAGTTTTTAACAGAAATGTTTTGTAACTGTTCTGTTTTTTATACCTTTTGTTGTTGTTCTCTTTTTTCATTTGTTTCTATTTCCTGCTTGTTTGAGTGTACCATTTTTGAAGTGTAAACTTCTTTAGGCGCGTTGTGAGATTTTGTATGGAGAAAAATTTATTAATTCGAGTCATCGTCACGCTAAATAAATTTCTATTTAAAATGAATATTAAAAGAGAAAGAAATAAATTGTAATTATTTATTATTTTCTTATTTCTTATTATCATTTTCTTGATTTATAATGGTTTTTTCCTAAGCCCGTACTATAAAAATACACTTATATGACCAAATCCCGTTTTATAATGATATTCATTTTGATACAGATTTTATTACGATACAGATTTTTAATCAATAGAAGGAAACCCATAGTTTTTCAATCAAACATGCTATGCATTTGACTTTTGTTGAAATTTTCGTATGGGAAAAAAAATTGAACATTTTAAATTTGAAATTTGAAATTTGAAATTTGAAAATTGAAGTTTTCATTGTAATTTTCGTTCTTCGTTATTTACCGGGTGTAGAAAAAATAGCGTATGCCACTTTCATGTAATGGTTATTAATACACTTGCATATACCCAAGGCTCGTTTCGTATCCCGGTTAATGCTCGTGTAAACGCCATTACATGATCGTAACATAATATACTATTTTTTATTGAATTTGATGTTTTTTTCAGTTAATAACAGTGTGGAAGTGTGGTAAAGTAAGGAAATATTTTGTTGTATTTAGACGATAAAAATACAACTATTTCACAGTTTTAAGTTTTCACTTCCGTGAAATCACTGCCAAGAAATCTGAAAACTAAGAAACACATTAGTTAAAAATATAATTGTTTAAAAGCTGTGCATCCAATATCACCTCAAAACGCATGTTGCTATTGGAACTATTCCTTAAAAGGTATCTATTGGTTGTTTTGACATATGCTGTAATTCCCGGTTATACAACACATTCTATTAAAAAGTGTGTTGTATAGAAAAAGACAGACAGTGTGTGTTGTATAAAAAAAGACAGTGTTACAACGCGATATTGTAAACCATCCAATAGTATGTTAATTGCAATCTAAAATCTGTATCGTGTACATAACATTGTGTAAATAAAATAAAAGTTATTTTTATTATGAAAAAACGCATTATTTAAAAATAAAAATAATTTGTGTATTATATTAAAAGATGTCTTTATACTAGAATTTCAACAACCAACCATTGGAGTTCTTGAAGCTAATTAAGGAATACTCTAGTTTAGCAATATTGTTGCTAAATTGTTTTGATGCTATTGTGTAAGAATATAGGAGTACGTATTTAAAAAACCAAGTGTTATGACTTACTAAATAGCGGTGGTAGTCAGAAAGCAATTGAAGAATAACGTTTACCGGATTGTGAGTTTGACTAATTTGAAGGGTGAAGCCTTAGAGTATATATAAATATAGAGAGAACATAACTTTAAAATTGTATAAACTATAAGGAGAGCCATAAAAAATAGTGCTCACTGACATGTCAAATTCAATTTCTCTTTTCGTCATTTGCATTTCTGTTTATTTACAACAACAAACTTTTTTATTAAATTATAAATTAAAAACAATTAAATAATTTAAAACGAGAAAAAAAAATAAAATGTATTCTTTTTAGTTGTGCTAATTTTCATAAAATGAATGAAAATAATTACGAGAGTATTTTAAATTTATTGTGTTATTTCCAGTGATTTTATAATAGTGAATTCAACTCACTAAATAATGTTTCGATAATGTCCAATAAAAACGCTTCATTTACTATTTTTTAACAATTCAAAACGAATTATATCGATTATTTTTCTCTGGTGGGAAGGAACAGCGAATTATAGTGACTATTTTCGGCCTACTTAATATATTAATTAAAAACTAGAGATATTTAGATAATTTTTTTTTCTTAATGATATAATTTTTTTTATTTATAATTTTGTTTAAAAAAAAATTATTAGTTTCTAAATAAAATTTTTCTACAAATTATTCAATAATACAAAATTATGTAAAAATGCAATTTGCAAATAAGAAAAATGTCCGTTTTCATTCATAAATGATTGCATGTTTATTGTTTATGTTTATTTGTCAAAAATAAATTACAAATTTATAACATTTATGCGCATACTAAGATGAAATAATATTTAATTTTGTTAGAAGAAAAATGACAACAAAGGATTATGTTGTATGAAATAATATTACTATTTCTGTTCGTTAAATTGTCTGCTAAATACAACTCGTCGCCAAATTATTAGTCGATTATTTTTCAACATTACCACTCATGTCATTTGAGGTTAAAAATTTCCCTCGTGCGCTACGCGCACTCGGGACCTCAAATGACATTCGTAATAATGATTATGAAAAATAACCGACTATTATTTGACGACTCGTGATATTATATATGAATATTTTATAATGGACAAGCAATATTTTCTAACGATACGAACAAATATTTAAGTTATGTAAATATTTTCAAAGTATGTTATGAAAACTTTTCGCTATAATTGTACAATTTTGAATCAAATGAAAAATGTATGCACGTCTATGGGAAGACATAACTGTTTCTCTCTGAGACAAATAAAGGAAAACAAAAAAACGATTTGACATAAGACGAGTCACGGTAAATATTAGTTGTGGTTTTCGGTTGGGTGAAACACGTAGCATATAAAATGATCAACAATAATTTAATTCTTAGCTACTTCTTTTATTATAACAAAATTAAGTTTAAAATCTATTAAATCTTAAAACTATTAAAGCTTTTTTGATATATTACTAATAACTATGACTAATAAACTGCACCCCAAACTTGCCCAATCTTATTATAGAGCACTACTTTTCCAAAATCTGATCATTTCGTAATCTATGTCGTCTTTTCGCTTAACAATTATATTATCATCATTTCGGTATATTTCTTGATATTCACAACCTTTATTTGGATTACAAACGTCGTATTCACAGTTAGGAACCGATGCCCATTTTATTGGTTCCCTAAAATAAAAGTTCAGTTTTAAGATAGAATTTGGCGAGCCAACATTAATTTAATTTATCCAAACATACCCAGTCATAGCGAAATTGACAAATGTATCAATATAATACTCAATCATTCTTGCATCTACTGAGTTCTTATCGAAAGGTGGAAACAGAATTGGTTGATTGAACAAATAAATAAGATCATCACAATGTACAACTCCAAAATCTGTGTCAGTTCCTGTATAAATAGCTGAGTACGAATACGGTCCACCAAATGAAAACTTAATTGAGTTAACAGGAATGCATTGAGGTTTGTTTTTTGTATACAACTTTAACGTATCATACCATGGCACAATAAATCCAAGATCAGCGAATATCTGAAATTATAACAAACATTATTATTTCTTGATTTTTATATTTAAACTTAAAAAACTTACGTCTATCAATCGATTTTTGTTGTATTCATCAAAACTATAACTTCCATTTAAATAGTACTCAACTATTTGATCAGTCAATAAATTTGCGTCATCAGTATTTTTTTCTTCGAATGCTAATGTAAGTGGAAATAATCCGTAGATATCGTTATTCAATTCATTTAACAACGTTTGGTTTGAAACAATTGCAGCAGCTCTGACTGCACCTTCGGCAGAAACAAGTGTGGTGAGTAATGGAACATAATTTATATCTCCTTCTTCCCACAAAATTTGAGGATCTTTTGTTATAAACGCATTTGGATCATTTTCATTTTCAACTACTGCTTTAAAATTAACCAAAGGATCAACGGACCATTCTTTAAATCGAGCACCACTATCTACAATTGATGCAGCACTAACTTTTCTCAATTCTGCTGTGAGGTGTGAGGTTGATATTTGATCAAAATTTGAAATACCGACATATTCTGCTTGAGCTCTTGCTTTCCGTAGAGGATCTATATCTGGTTGAATGTATTTTGCTATTGATGAGCCACTCAATAAGGCAGCTCGATGAAACAGCCCCTTAGATAATTTGCTCATCATATGAAACTGGACAGAAGCGGCTCCAGCACTTTGTCCAAATAAAGTAATTAGCTCCGGATTTCCATTAAAGTATATAATATTTTTCTGAACCCATTCTAATGCAATGACTTGATCTTTAAATCCAAAATTACCAGGCATTGAAGAATCACCGGTTGATAAAAATCCCAAAGCACCAACACGATATGTAATTGTCACAAGAATTACATGATTATTCTCCATAAAATATTGAGCACCATGGAACGATGGTCCTGCTGATCCACTAAAGAAACCACCACCATGTATATACACCATAACCGGAAGCAAATGTTTCCGTTGAATTGCATCTTTTGGTCGATAAACATTCAAATATAAACAATCTTCGGATCCCATTACGGTTGGATTTGGAACGAGATAATTCTTTTGAATGCAAAAATCTTTTTCTCTGTCGGTCTTTATTGTTGTCGACCAAATGTCATCTAATGGTTTTGGATTCTGAAAATATATAAAATACAGAAAATTAAATAAATCACTCGGGTGATAATTACGGCATTCATTAAATTCATATGTTTAGATCTGATTATTGCTGGGAGATCATTTTATTTATCTATTTCTTAACGCATTTTTACAAACATTCTAAAAAAGCAAACCAAAAAAATTGTATGTCTGTCTACCGGCCGTCACAACCGACGAAATCTAGAAAACCGCTGGACGGATTTCAAAATTTTTTTTCTAAAAATAGGTTTACTCAATGTTAAGAGTGAAGTGTGTCAAAAGAAGGAAATTTGCATATTTTTTGCTTAAAAAATTTCATTCTAAGTGATTACGAGTTTTGGAGAAATCTTGATGGTCGGGATTGGTATGTGAGACCGAAAATTAGATCATTGCATTATAAGTTTGTCAAAAAAATGTTGTCAAGTGTGTCAAAAGAAAGATTTTTATTTATTTTTTTACCCAATTTTTTGGAAAAAATTAAATTAATAATTTGTATAACATGAAAATATATTATTATTATAGAGAATTATGGCATTATAAGTCAAAAAAATAATGTCAAGCGTGTCAAAAAATGATTTCATTTATTTTTTTAGCCAAATTTTTGGAGAAAAAAATGTTACTGTATTTACGACGTAAATGTAATTGAAAAAAATGGAGGGGCTGAAATCTCACAGCTGTGAGATATCAAGACTTCGGTCTGGGTTAAGGATTTTGATATAGTTTTCGGCAAAAAACTTTTATGAGGACATGGTTTTTAGTTTTGGGCAGCGATGTATATCAAACATAACTCTTTATTATAAGTTTTGCTGTTCAATGTATACACCTTTGGTACATACACTGAATCTGATCTACGCGATGAAATTTCTTATCGTCACTGGTTTTATTGGTAGTAAGAGTTTTCACTACAAATGAAACACCAAGCCTTAGATCAAAAAATGTCTTTTTTTATTACAAATATTTCGGTCCTTTTTTTTTTGGGACCTTCTTCAGTGTAATTCTTATGTGTTATCCTGAACACTCATTTAAACTTAATACTCAAGTATTAAGTTTAAATGAGTGTTCAGGATAACACATAAGAATTACACTGAAGAAGGTCCCAAAAAAAAAGGACCGAAATATTTGTAATAAAAGAAGACATTTTTTGATTTAAGACTTGGTGTTTCATTTGTAGTGAAAACTCTTACTACCAATAAAACCAGTGACGATAAGAAATAACTCTTTATTAAAGAACTAGTATTTTTTTATATCTGTTTAAAAATTTATTACAAAACTAACACCAAACATCAATACGTTGCCGGAAAATTATAATCAAAATTCCAAAAATATTGTTAAATTAAATAAAATCAAACTTTTTCAAAATTCCAAAAATATTCCAAAAATTATAATAAAATCAAATATTTAAATTTTTTCTAAATTCCAATAATATTTCAAAAATTCTTAAAAATTCAAACTTTTTCCAAAATTCTAAAATTATTGCAAAAATTATTACAAAATCAAAAATTGAAAATTTTTTCGAAATTCCAAAAATTATAATAATATCAAAAATTAAAAATTTTTCAAAATTCTAAAAATATTCCAAAAATTCTTACAAAATCAAAAATTAAAACTTTTGCCGAAATTCTAAAAATATTGCAAAAATTATTACAAAATCGAAAATACAAACTTTTTCAAAATTCCAAAAATATTTCAAAAACTATAACAAATTCAAAAATTTACATGTCCAATTTCATTTTTAAATTACATTTACGTCATAAAAACAGCTACATTTTTTTTTACAAAATATTGGCTAAAAATAAATAAAATCGTTTTTTGACACACTTGACATTATTTTTTGACAAACTTATAATGCAATAATTCTCTATAATAATAATAAAATATCATGTCATACAAACTATTAATTTTATTTCTTTCTAAAAAAATTGGGTAAAAAATAAATAAAAACCTTTCTTTTGACACACTTGACAACATTTTTTGACAAACTTATAATGCCATAATTTCAATAATAATAATAAAATTTCATTTCCAAGAAACAATTTAGTTTTTTCCAAAAAATTGGGTAAAAAACTAAATAAAAATCTTTTGACACACTTGACAACATTTTTTTGACAAACTTATAATGCCATAATTCTCGATAATAATAATAAAATTCATTTCAAAGAAACAATTTTATTTTTTTCCAAAAAATTAAGTAACGAAATAAATAAAAATCTTTCTTTTGACACACTTGACAACATTTTTTTGACAAACTTATAATGCAATAATCTAGTTTTTGATCTCACATACCAATCCCGACCATCAAGATTTCTCCAAATTTAATGTTCCTACTCGTAATCACTTAAAATGTACGTTTTTTAAGCCAAAAATATGAAAATTTGTTATTATTGACACACATAATGATTTTTTTGACACACTTCCGGTACAGTTATCGAACACAACGTCCTTTCGGACCTGTCCCTTGTGAATACCTAATTTTAGAAAAAAAAAATTTTGAAATCCCTCCAGCCGTTTTCCCTGTAGCGTAGGTAATGACGGACGGACGGCCGGACGGCCGGCCGACAGACAGACATACATTTTTTTTTTTTGCTTTTTTAGAATCAGTAGGTCCTAAAACGTCGAGAAATGCCAAAAAAGTAGGGGTAAGAATTTCACTTTGAGCTCATGAATGTAATACTTAGGTCTTTCAGACCGAAGTAATTGGACATGGAAATTTTTTAATTTGTTATAGTTTTTGAAATATCTTTGGAATTTTGAAAAAAGTTTGTATTTTTGATATTGTAATAATTTTTGCAATATTTTTAGAATTTTGGAAAAAGTTTTGATTTTTGATTTTGTAAGACTTCGGTCTGAAAGACCTAAGTAATAAGTATTACATTCATGAGCTCAAAGTGAAATTCTTACCCCCACTTTTTTGGCATTTCTCGATGTTTTAGGACCTACTGATTCTAAAAAAGCAAAAAAAAAATGTATGTCTGTCTGCCGGCCGTCACAACCGACGAAATCTGGAAAACCGCTAAACGGATTTGAAAATTTTTTTTTTCTATAAACAGGTTTACTCAATAGGAAGAGCCGAAAGGTCGATGTGTTCGATAACTGTACCGGAAGTGTGTCAAAAACATCGTCAAGTGTGTCAAAACAAGGAAATTAGCATATTTTTTGCTTAAAAAACGTTCATTTTAAGTGATTACGAGTAGGAACATTAAATTTAGAGAAATCTTGATGGTCGGGATTGGTATGTGAGACCAAAATCTAGATTATTGCACTTGTAATAATTTTTGAAATATTTTTAGTAATTTGAAAAAAGTTTGATTTTATTTAATTTTTACAATTTTTTGGAATTATGAAAGAAATATGAATTTGTGATTTTGAAATATTTTCTCGAAACGCTAAATTGAGAGGTTTTTAAATTGTTTGCTGAGTGTATCATCTTTTCACTAAATTTTGTTAATTGATGATCTGTTATAATTTCCCGGCATCGTATTGATGTTTCGTGTTAGTTTTATAATAAATTTCTAAACAAAAAAATACTTGTACTTTAACCAAGAGTTATGTTTGATATACATCGCTGCCCAAAACTAAAAACCATGTCCTCATAAAAGTTTTTTGCCGAAAACTATATCAAAATCCTTAACCCAGACCGAAGTCTCAGAGCTGTGAGATTTCAGCCCCTTCATATTTTTATTACTCAATTTTAAAGTAATTTTAAATAATAATTTTGTTGAAAGTGTAAAAATAACAATAATAAATACAAAAAAAAGATTGAACAATAAGTACTAAAGGAATACCTCGCATAGTACGGCTTCGATTAGTCCGGTTTCACTATAGTACGGTTTTGAAATTTTCAAAAAAAAACAAATGAAAAGAAAGAAAAATTCTAGAAAAAAATTATTCTTAAAAAAATATATAATAAATATATAACATTATTTTTATAAGCAAATTTTCGGGTTTTTCCCTTTATTATGAAAACATAGACCAAAATCATTCATATGGCATTTGGTTTTTTTTCTATTAGTTTTCGATTCGCAATTCTAGAGTAAAGCTGATTTTTGGATAGTTAGATTTTACTTACTCATTTGAAAAAAAATGAGTGAAAAAAAAAGTGTGAAAGTGACTCTGCCACAAAAAACGCAAATGGCTCACTTTAGAACAAAAGCTTAATGTTATTAAACTTCATGGTCAGGTCCTTCTTTTGCTAAAATAGGAAGAGAAAAAGGAATGAACCAAACGTCAGTTCGAAAAATTGTAAAAAATAAAGATCAATACAAATCGCAAGGTATAGCTACAGCGTCTTATTTATCAAAAGTAGTGACCAAAATTAGAAGCGCTCGAATGGTAAACATGGAGCGGCTATTATCTATATGGATAGAAGACCTTAATCAACAAAGCCCTTACAAAGACTTGGAGACTATTGATGAAGTAGAAAATGAAGGTGCGGGAACTATTGAAATTTTTACGGCAATTCGTGGATGGTTTTTTCGTTATAAGGAACGAACTGGTATTCACAGTGTGAATCTGTGCAAGTGCAGATAAAGAGGCTGCTTTAAGATTTCCGAAATAATTATTTGAAATTATAGAAAAAGGTGGCTACAAAGATGAACAACTATTCAACGTTGACGAAACGGGATTATATTGGAAAAAGTTGCCGTCACGTACTTTATAGCAGTCAATGAGAAGTCATGCCCTGGATATAAAATCTCAAAAGATCGTCTTACACTATTATTAGGTGGAAATGCAGCAAGCAGGGGATTTCAAACTAAAACCGATGCTTGTATACCGTGCGGAAAAATTTCGAGCTCTTAAGGGTTTATCAAAAAATAATTTCCCAGTGTTGTGGCGTTCAAATAAGAAAGCGTGGGTCACAAAACCTTTATTTAAAAATTGGTTCACGAACTATTTTTGCCCTACAACAAAACGCTATTGTTGAGAAAATGGGTTGGATTTTAAGATTTTATTGATCTTAGATAATGCTCCATGTCATCCCACCGGTCTTAGCGACTTAAATGAAAATGTTCAAATAACATTTCTTCTACCAAATACGATATCGATAATTCAACCAATGGATCAATGTGTCATTGCAACATTTAAGAGCTATTGTTTGCGCCGCACTTTTTCACAAGCCGTGAAAGCAACAAAAGAAGAAAATGCGCCTACTTTAATAGAATTTTGGAAGAGTTACAACATCAGAAATGCTATCGAAAATATAGGCGAAGCATGGCATGAAGTGACACCAAGCAATATGAGAGCCGTTTAGAAACATATCGTACCACATTGTGCTAATGATTTCACTGGGTTTGAAATGCATTTTTCAGAAGTTACCAATAACATAATGAAGCTTGGACAGCAACTTGGTTTCGAAGATCTGGATTCTGACAACGTAATTGAACGCATTCAATCTAGCACGAACGAGCTCGATAATGAAACTTTTATTAACATAGACGATCAACGAGCTTATGAAGAACAGAATGAGAACTCAGACAACGATGACTGTGCTGAAATGTCTGCAGAAGATTTAACGGCTGAACAGATTTCAAAAATTATTGGAATGGTCGAAAAAGTTTCAGATTATATTATGGAAGTTGATCCTAATATCGAACGTAGCATTACAATCCGTCGAACAATAAACAATACAATTCATTACTACAAAGAATTGAGGAGAAACGACCAAAAAAAGATCCAGGCATCGTTATTGCAATTTTTGGGCAATAAAAAATGAATTAAAACATTAGGATTTAAAGTGAACTTGTTTTTTTTGTTCAGTTATTTTTAATAATTTTAAAATGAATTGTTTTTGTTTGTTCAGTTATTTTTAATAAATATATGTACATTTAAATATATTACTCTCGTTTTCTTTATTTCAAAACAAGAAAAAACAAATTATATGGAACAAATTATCGTTTTTTGAATCTAGTTAGTTCCTCGATTAGTCCGGTTTCAAATAGCACAGCTAAATGGTGGAACCGATTAACCGTACTATGCGAGGAATTCCGTATTTATTTTGATATTCAACAAATGCAACAATGTCGCAAATGTACTAATTATAGTCTTTGGTTACAAAAACTTTAACTTTAATATACAAAAAAATGGCTAATTTTAATTTTATTATTAATTTTTAATTTTTATTATAACAAAGTTTTTGTGATGTTTGCAAGAGTACCAAGTACCGAGTGTTTTGTAACCAAAGACTATAATTAGTTCATTCTCGACATTGTTCCATTAGGCATAAGATTAAATGTTATAAACAAATTTTGTTAATTTAAAAATCTCCGATGATGCCAATGAGGCGAAATAAAATAAAAATCAAAAATTTTAAAACAGAAGCTGATTTAGTGTTTTTTTTATAAAACTACTTAATATAAGAGATTTAAACGTTTTTGGTTTGAATTGAAAAGCGAATAAAATACTTTATTTGTAATTTCTTATATTCCCCATAATCAATATTTGTCATATCAAATGATAAATAATGAATTTTCATAAAAAAAAATCTATAATAAAAAAGGAGGCCGTCACGGGACGACCGGCGGATGTGAAACATTAAAGTTGATAGTAGAATTTATAATTAATAAAAACCTATACAGAAATATTGAGCAAATCGATAGTAAAATTAGTATATGTTTTATTATTAATAAATACAAAAGACGTTAAAAATATATATAAAAAAAATTTAAAAAAAACTTTAAAAAAATTTAAAAAACATCAAAAAATAATATTAAGAAAAATTTAACAAATCAAATTAAATTTTTTTAAAGAAATAGTATTAAATAAATAAAAATTAATTATTCTACAAAAAATTTTTTCTTGCAAATGCAGCTTTTTGGAGAAATCATTTGGGGAAACTATTTGGAGAAAAATTCAAATTAGCAACAATTCATAAAATTTTTGTATTTTACTAAATAGTATGCATATTAATAATTAAGTAGAGCATTTTTTAATTTAGTATTAGAAATAAATCTTTAAAAATTCAATTACCAATCGCCTATATCGTAATTCTATAATTCATTACAGAAAATTTAAAAAAATGATTCGCGAATATGTTCAAAAATAATATGTACAGATAAATAAAAAAAAATGCAAATGTTTAAATTTAAAATATGAAGGGGCTGAAACTCTGACATATTAAGACTTAGGTTTTATGTAAGGATTTTGATATAGTTTTCGGCATAAAACTTTTATGAGGACATTGTTTTTAGTTGTCGGCAGCCATGTATATTTTAAACATAAAACTCTTATAATAAAATCAAAAATTTAAACTTTTTTCAAAAAATTTTAGATTATTGCAAAAATTATAAAAAAATCAATAATACAAACTTTTTCCATAAGCCTCAAACTATTGCAAAAATTATAACAAAATCAAATAAACAAACTTGTTTCAAAATTTCAAAAATTATAATAAAATCAAAAATTGAAACTTTTATCAATATTCTTAAAATATTGCAAAAATTATAACAAAATCAATAATACAAATTTTTTTAAGATTCTAAAAATATTCCAAAAATTATTACAAAATCAAAAATTGAAATTTTTTCCAAATCAAAAAACTTTTTCCGAAATTCTAAAAATATCCCAAAAATTATATGTTCGATTAAATTTCATGTCATACAAAAAATTAATTTTATTTTTTGCCTAAAAATTGGTTAAAAAAAATGAAAATCATTCTTTTGACACACTTGACAATATTTTTTTGACAAACTTATAATGCAATAATCTAGTTTTTGGCCTCACATACCAATCCCGACCATCAAGATTTCTCCAAATTCAATGTTCCTACTCGTAATCACTTAAAATGAACGTTTTTTAAGTAAAAAAATATGCTAATTTCCTTGTTTTGGCACACTTGACGATTTTTTGACACAATTTCGGGACAGCTATCGAACACATCGTCCTTTCGGCTCTTACCATTGAATATACCTATTTTTAGAAACAAACATTTTTGTAATCCTTCTAGCCGTTTTCTAGGTTTCGCCGGTTGTGACGGCCGGCAGACAGACATGCATTTTTTTTTTTGCTTTTTTAGAATCAATAGGTCCTAAAACGTCGAGAAATGCCAAAAAAAGTGGGAGTAAGAATTTCACTTTTGGCTCATGAATGTAATACTTTGGTTTTTTCAAAACCGAAGTAATATATAAAACCTTCAAATGTTAAAATTCCAATGCTACCAAAGTGTTATAAAAATATTTAACTTCAGTAAAATTTTAGGGCCGTGCATTCTTAGTCGAATATTTTAAACAAAAAACGTTTAATTTTTATTTATTAAACAAAAATATCACACAACAGCAAATAAAATGGTTTATATTATAAAATTACTTAAGTTGTTTACTTGCAGTGAAATTTCATAATTTTGTATATATAAAATAAACGCATGCTACAATACAGTTTGAGACTACTTTCTTTACAACAAAGTATTTCAGTAAATCAATAAATTTTCGAAAGATTAAAAATGTTATAAACTACTATAAATGTTATAGATATTTCTTTTAAAACTAAGCACGAGCCTTCATTCATCTGACGAATAAGAAACAAAATCAGATTAGCATTTTGTTATTCAATGAGTAATTTCAGCTACAAAGCCTATTGGGGTAGTATTTTTACTAGTTAAGCAAAAAACATAAGTTTATTGACGTACAAAATGAGACTTTTTAATTAATATGTTTGCTTATACACCAAGCGACGAGGGAAGGTTGATAAATATTTTAAAGGATTACGATTTGATTTCGATTTTCGTTAAAATGTCAACCCAGTATATGAAACATCACATTATGGCTATTATATTTCAAATGACAATCACATGTTAATTAACATGATGTTAAATTTAAACATTTCATTCGACAAAATGACTATCTAGATATATGTGCTTATCGAATAATTTGTTAGTGTTTAATGTTTAAAACGAACAAAACGAAAAATTCTGAAAAACCACAAAGCTCTCCAAACTGTGGCATCCTTATCTCAAAACTGTAGAAGCGTTCCAAACTTCTGTGAAATAGCCACACTCAGCTAAGACTTTCAAGAAATTTATTAAATAAGCCAATTGCCAAAATATAACTAGCTTCGCCATATGAAGACATATTTTACGGTAGTTTCCTCTATATGTGGCCATATACTTATCAACATAACCTTGTACACTAATTGATAAAAAATATAAATGATAAACAAAAAAGTTTCAAACAAAAAAACTTCTGTTTAAATAATAATAATAATAATAATACTCTCTCGCTAGCATTTTTCTGTTTTCCTACTACGAACAGCTGATTTTACTATATGTGTTATTATGGTTTTCCATATTATTCACTGTTTGTGTGATTTTGTCACTTTTGAATTAAATGTATTATTTAAAAATATACTTTTTACTATTTATTTTTAATTTTTTATTTTATTAATAATAATAATATAAACTTCCTTATAGTAACAATTTGAAAAATTGTTCAAATTGTTACTATAAGGAAGTTTATATTATTATTAATAAAATAAAACTTTAGAAATAAACAGTAAAAAGTATATTTTTAAATAATATATTTTAATAGCTGATTTTAGTTTAAATTCAAATAAGTCAAACGTTAAATTTGAATAAATTAATACATAATTTAATTTTTACTTACAGCAAACCGTAGTTTTCCAATAGGTGGTTTAGCAAATGGAATTCCCAAAAATCCTTCATAATAATCAATTTTATAACCGGGCATATTAATTCCATTCATACATCCACCTGTCGCTTTATTACAAACGACTGGTGATGGTAATCTCTTTAAAAAATCGGAACTATTATGTTCTTCGATCATTCCATTTAAACCGGTAATAAACCATAGCAAAATTGAACACGTTTGACTCTTTGACATTTAAATTGATGTGAATTGAATAAATTAGATAAAACAATATCCATAAATTATTGTTGGTTGTATTGTTGATAATTGTGACGTTAAACCTGAAACGAAATATAATTTATTAATCTGTCTTATTTCTTTTTAATTATTTGAAGGTAAAGTTAAATATGAAAAATTTGATTTTTAAATTAAATAGTTTTTGGAGGCTTAGTAACTTGATCACACTTTTTTGCCGGGTAGTTTAAAATCTAAGACAGTGTAAATTACATATTTTATTGTTTCTCATCCAAATAAGAAATGCTACGGCAATGTCGTATTTTTACAGATAGTGAAATTTCAAGTGCACAAAAATACGACATTAAACTTTACAGCATTTAATGTTCTAATATGATTTTAAACCGAATGACAATGAAATGTTTTCTTTACCACGAAAATGTATTTGATTTGGCAAGTTAATTAAACCAGATACCATTTCTCGACATTTTAGGACCTACTGATTCTAAAAAAGCAAACAAACAAAACGTATGTCTATCTGCCGGCCAACCGCCACAACCGTCGTTACAGAGAAAACCGCTTGAGTGATTCCAAAAATTGTTTCTAGTAAATAGGTTAATTTAAGCCGCTTTCCAATCCAGTGAATTACTGAATCATTCACTTAAACTGAATTGAATTCCAGAATTCTCATGTTCCAATGGTAATATTGAATGAAGTGAAGGGAAAAATAGGTTCATCAGTTCAACATATGCATATTTTGTTATTTACGGTTTGTGGTCAAACGTTAAAAATAATAAAAAATTAAATCTGTACATATTTGATTGTGTCTAAATTTTCGATTTTGGTTATGTATTTTTTAAATGTCAAAAAATTGCTTTTTCTGTTGTTTTGGCTCTATTTTAATGATTTACTGAATATTAGACCAATTGGCTACAATCTATTCCTTTAGCAATTCACTCGATTGGAAAGTGGCTGTAATGGGATGAACTGAAAGGACGATGTGTTCGATAACTGTGCCGGAAGTGTGAAAAAAAATCGTCAAGCGTGTCAAAACAAGAAAATTTGCGTATTTTTGCTTAAAAACGTTCATTTTAAGTGATGTGAATAGTAACATTGGTATGTGAGAACAGAAGCTTGATTATTGTATTATAATTGTGTCAAAAAATGCCGTTAACTATGTCAAAAGAATGATGTTCATTTATTTTTTTAGCCAATTTTTTTGAGAAACATAAAATGGGAAACATGAATTGAACATGAAATTGGCCATGGATTTTGGTTCTATCCAGTTTCAACTCCACCCAACATATAGGAACAGTTGGAAAATATCAATTAAATATCGTTTTTTAACGAAAAGATTAATTTTTGTGTGATTCCACGACTTCTAAATAACAGGAACAGTTGGAAAATAAGTTTGAATTTTTGATTTTGTTATAATTTATGCAATATTTTTTGAATTTTGAAAAAAGTTTCAATTTTTGATATTGCAAAAATTTTTGAAATATTTTTGGAATTTTGAAAAAAGTTTGTATTTTTGATTTTGTCTTAATTTTTGCAATAGTTTCAATTTTTGATTTTTTATATTTCTTGGAATAGTTTTTGTAATTCTGAAAAAAGTTTTATATATTTGAGTTTGTTTTAATTTTTGAAATATTTTTAGAATTTGATAATAGTAGATCGATCCAATCTTTGATTTTTTATAATTTTTTGCAATGTTTTTAAAACTTTGAAAAAAAAGATTCAGTTTTTGATTTTGTAAGAAGTTTTGAAATGTTTTTAAAAATTTTGACAAAAATTTACATTTTTGATTTTATTATATTTATTTGAATATTTTAAGAATTTTGAAAAAAGTTTGTATATTTGATTTTGTTATAATTTTTGCACTATTTTAAGAATTTTGGAAAAACTTTGAATTTTTGATTTTGTTAGAATTTTTGGAAATCAATTAAATCTATTTAATCAATTAAATCAGGCCCCTTTTTTGAACAAAAAATAAAATTAATTATTTCTTTTTTCTTTTTAATTTTATAGGCTTAGCTCCTTCATTGGAGCGATATCGCCGTCAATTATTTATATGACATGAAATGTAATTGAACATTAAATTGGTAGATACTTGGTTGTTTGTTTTCGGAAAGTTGAAATGGCTGTGCGTCTTATGGAGAGGTTTTAAGTAGTTTGCTGAGTGTATCATATTTTCTCTAAATTATATTAATTTATGATCTGTTATAATTTTCCGGCAACGTGTTGATGTTTCGTGTTAGCTTTGTAATAAACTTCTAAGCAGGGGCCCTATTACCGAACACATATTTGTCAAACGACAATATTGTCAATTTCACCATAATGCTTTACCACAAAAATGGTATTCCATAACCCAAATTTATCAATCATATAGGGTTTTGTCTTAGTTACAAAATTATAACAGATTATAACAAATTTTTGGTACTAAATTCGAAATTAAACAATCAAAGAGGTCGTTTTAAGCAACTTTTTTGACAACTAAATTTTTTTATCTTTAAATATGCAAAATAAAAATAAAAATATATGTAATGAATAAATTTTTTTAACGATATAAATATATATAAACATAATTAATGAACATTATTTAAGACTTATTTTTGTATTATAAATTAATTTTTACGTCTATTGAAGAAATTTGGGTACAATCCTATTTTATCCCCGTTAATAAAAAGTTGATTTTTTTTATATAAATAGAAAGATTAGGTCCTCTGCATCCTTATTATGAAAAAACAATGTGCGGAAATGAAAGGGTCAAAAGTTATTAAGAATCAAACTTGCAATTTTACCTTGGTCCCCCTTTGTTTATTTTGTTGGGGTTGTTGATTTAATGATGATTTATTCAATTTCGTTGAAACAAAATGATTTTTTTTCACTCAAGGGCGGTCCCCCTCCCCCATGGAAAGTTTGATCCTTTATAACTTTTGACCCCCTCATTTCCGCAATTTTCATAATAAGGATGCAGAGGACCTAATCTTTCTATTTATCTAAATAAAACCAACTTTTTATTAACGGGGAAACTAGGAAAATGCCGAAGTTTGTATAAAATAGTCAACACACAAAACATAAAACAAAATTGTGATTTTGACAGTAACTATATTGTTCTTGACATATTCATACTATTTTTTAGATTCTATACACAACTTTGATATTTTGGAATACGAATTTCACAATATTCTATAAATTGACAACACTGTGATTAGATTTAGGTATATGGTAATAGTGCCCAGATATAATATACTTGTACTTCTACAAAGAACTTTTTGTTTAATATACATCGCTGCTGAAAACTAAAAACAATGTCCTCATAAAAACCTTTTGCCGAACACTTTTTTAAAATCCTTAACCCAAACCGAAGTCTTGATATGTAAGAGCCTTGAGATTTCAGCCTTTTTATACTTGCAATATTCTCCCTACATTAGTGCATGTGGTTTGTTTGTTTTTGAAAGTAATGACCAGTATGATTAAGTCCATGATTATTCATCACACATCAAGGCGAATGTCGTATAAAATGAAAAAAGAAATCAAAACATACACCGTGCTGAAGTGGAAAATGACGATTGCATCAGTTTTGTCGATTTATAGCCAGTTTTATGACGTAATCGTATTATTTTAACTATTGCGTGGATACCCAGATTCCAGAGCTTATTGCCAGCACAATTTTGAAACAAATGTTTAAACAAAAGCATCGGTAAAAACTTGCAAAAATACCAAGCAATTAACTTATATGCTTTTGGAAATAAGTGGTCACAAATTGACATTCGCTAATGACATATAAACTGAAAGAATAGACGATAACATGCACCATGAACTTCAATATGACTTTTTGTGCAGTTTAAAATTATGAAATTACCATTATCTTCAGTTGATCGATGACCGTCATTGCCTGTAATAGATTGAGCTTGGAAATTTGTTATTGTTATTGTATTCAAAATATTTATATTACTAACATACACATATCTGCCTTTGCACTTTGTTTAAGTTCATAGCAAAATCAAAATGTATTTAAAATTGTAAACGCTCAATTTGAAACTAATATCAGTGGTCATCATTCGTATGCCTGCCTGAAGCACAGTTCCCTGAATAAGTAAGACACTTTTAAACTATTGCTTTGATTTTAGTATTCATACTCTTTTTCTTTGGTACTAGGGATCCATTGCAAAGACATTGTTTGCGGCGGCTTGAAGAGATATTGATGCAATGGACAAAGATTCATTGCATCCATGTTTCTAAGAAGAGCTAAAGAAATGCCAATTGCCAGTTTTTGGAACGTATGGCGGTAGCGCTGATAGAGCACGCAGAATCAATATTCGTATTTGATCACACACAATCAATGCTTATTTGTATCGTGTGTGTGCGAATTTCATCTCGTTGTTTTGGGTTTTAAATCGACCTATAATTGATTTTTTTACAACCATAATCGTGTTCGTTATTAGTCGTAATAAAACAAACAGCTGTTAATTTTAATCTATTGCGCGAGTGTTGCGGAACAGAATACAATAATTTATTTGATTGTATTGAACTCTGAAATAAATTTGATTGTATTTTATAAATAATTTGATTGTATTTTATAAAAAATCAACAAAAACATTTTTCCTTTGATTATATAAAAAACAATAAATTTAGACTGATGCGCATGTCCCTCTTTTGAATATCGAAAAACGCAAAAGCTCCTATGATTAAATTTTTACAAACTAATCGAATAAAATTCATAATTTTTATATGCGTTTTACTTATTTTCCGTGTTTAATGAATTTTACTTTTCGCAAGTTTGTAATGCTCACTCGTATCTCGCTTTCATTAAACACTAACCCAATAAAATATTATTGTTTCCCACATTATACCATAATTTTTCATTTTTATGGTAATTGCCAAAAAAAATCAATCATAGATAGCTGAGCGAATAAAACGATATTTGAATAAAAAAAACATATTAAAATGTTTATCAACATTTAGGTGAAAATACTTAAGAAAATTAAAACGGTTATTGAAAAATAGTACATTATTTAATTAGGAGCTAAAGTGATACTTTTTGTGTTGAGTCTATAGTTTGACGGCCGACCGCAGGGAGGCCGACAATTATAGACGAAACACAAAAAGTCACTTTAGCTCCGAATTAAATACACTATTTTTTCGGCAAACGTTTAAATTTTTTATAAATATGAAATTAATACATCAAACTTTTTATAAATATGAATTTGTATCGTCATAATTACTTCCAAAAAAGAGAAAAAAACATTTAAATTTGTATGAATAAAATTTTTTTATCAAAGCAGCCTTTTCAAAATTTCATAATATGAGAATCAACTTATATTTTGTTGTCATGGTTATACAATATGTTTGAAAAAAATAACAAACTAACAAATAACAAATGCTACTTTACAGCCTCCGTAATATAAAATAAAAATGGCGTTACTTTTACTGTCGCTAGACGTTACTTTTGCTGTCAGGCTAAAAAGTAAGACTTTAGCTAACTTCCTAGCGGCAGTAAAGTTAAACTTTACAGCCGTTTGCCGAAAAACGCTTTTATTAAACAGTTTCTGAAACAATTTTCTTTAACATAATTGAAAAGGATAAAATCACGTTAAAATAGAGTTTTTGCTTTAAACTTCAAATCGTTGTATTGCTGCATGGATTGCTGCATGGAATCTGTCAAATGATAGTTAGAAATGAGTAATTATGTATTAAATTTTACTGCAAAAATAATAATAATGCAAATATAGTAAAAAACAACTTAAAGACAACGCAAAACAATCTTGATTTGCAAGAAATAACAATTTTTTAAAGTTTTCGAAATCCAAATCAGCTGATCACAAATGTCAAGTTTTTTTCGGGAAAAAGGTCTATACAACTAAAATTAATACTATTTAGAAGTAGACATCAGTCATCAGCTTAACAAATATCGCAGTTAAATTTGAATAATTGTGTTAGAAATTATTAGAATTAAATTAGAAATATTAGATTTTCGTTTCTTCTATTTACAGTTTTGTTTTATTAATATTAATTATATTTATTCATTAACATAATGGGGCAAAATAATCACCGAGATTAATAAATTCGGTTTAGAACCAATTCAGCTTTTTGTGAAAAAATGAAATTAATATACAATTTTTTACTTTTATTCTTATATATATTATATTTTCGCAATGATACAATTTTCCAATTGCTTAAGATGCTTCAGTCAAATCGAACGCGGCTTAAATAAAAAATAATTTTGTTTTGTTATTCCAAATATTTTCAAACTGGGATATTTGTTTCTAAACTCTTCATAGCTTAACAATTATCCCAGAACAAAGACCGTAAGAATTTGAACAAATTTGGAATAATAAACCAAATTTTAAAGTGAATAAGGCCAAATTAAAATTCAATTTTTGGTTTTGGAGTGCGGTAAAATCACTATTGACTATAGTATAACAAATTGGTTTTTAATATTATGAAAAAAAAATTTGTTAATTTGGTTTTTGTATATAGTTGCAAGTTTCTTTTTTGATTTTACATAAAAATACTATTTTTCAAAGTTCAAAAAATATATGTATTTTTATTTTATATTTAATATATATTTTAATCTAACTTCTAAAAAACAATTTTAATTTTATTATTTCTCTTACACGTGTTTCAATCTTTCGATCATCATCAGAGAGAAAATATTTACAACTAGACTAGCAGAGGCGTAGCTAGGGGGGGCGGGGGGGCGCTCCGCCCCGGGTGTCACCCGTTTTGGGGTGACACCCGAACGTAAAAAACTTAAACAAACCATCACAATGTTTTCAACGATAAATCACTTCGAAAGCGTTTTGGGGTGACACCCGAACGTAAAAAACTTAAACAAACCATCACAATGTTTTCAACGATAAATCACTTCGAAACGGTTTTGGGGTGACACCCGAATGTAAAAAACTTAAACAAACCATCACATGTTTTCAACGATAAATCACTTCGAAACCGTTTTGGGGTGACACCCGAACGTAAACAACTTAAACAAACCATCACAATGTTTTCAATGATAAATCACTTCGAAACCGTTTTGGGGTGACACCCGAACGTAAAAAACTTAAACAAACCATAACAATGTTTTCAACGATAAATCACTTCGAAACGGTTTTGGGGTGACACTCAAATGTAAAAACTTAAACAAACCATCACATGTTTTCAACGATAAATCACTTCGAAACCGTTTTGGGGTGACACCCGAACGTAAACAACTTAAACAAACCATCACAATGTTTTCAACGATAAATCACTTCGAAGCCGTTTTGGGGTGACACCCGAACGTAAAAAACTTAAACAAACCATCACATGTTTTCAACGATAAATCACTTCGAAACCATTTCAACCAGGTTATCCATATAATTTTAATTTATAAATTGTGATAGCTTATAAATGTGTCATATTGGTTCAAAAAGGATCTATTCTACTTTTTAAAATTCTTGAGTTATTACGTAAAATAAAATTTTAACAATATGTGCGTATTTCTTTTTTTTTAATCGAATCAACATGCTAGCGCATTGAATACAATCACCACAATTACTCAATAGATTAGAATATTCCTATAGATACCATATTGACCGTTTTCTTTTACGGTACATTATTTAGTATACAAGAATGATTCTTTAACGACCAGGTCTGAAAACACATATGCTGAATAATGTATAGGCAAAGTGGTCTCCGTCGATAATGTGGCACCCTATGTCGATAGGGTGTCACCCTTGAGTTACAATGTCTTTATTCCAAAATTATTTCTAAAATATCAGTTTAACTTTACTACCTAATATGTTTTGCATTTCAAACAAATTAATTGCAAACACCTAAGGAAACTAATAAACAATCAAATCACCGTGTTTGTAAATAATCTCAAAATAAATTTTTTTTCCTTAATAAGATAAAAATATTTAATAACATTGCAGTATTTCAATAAAGAAATGGTATTGCTTCGTATTACTTTGACAAAATAAAAAAATTTGAATTTATGTTAATCAAATCCATTTTTTAATTGTGATACAGAGAAGAAGATATGGGACTAAATGGACAAAATCTGGGATTAATTTTTATTTAGTCAATTGTGTGGATATGATTTCGGATCTTGGACATCTGTCCAATATGACGAACATAAGGATGAATTGTACCCATTGTACAAAACCTGAGCATCATTGGATTGTTGTCTGGATTTAATTAAAACGAACGTACAATAATTTCGAATTGTAATTTTATTTGATCTGAGTTATTCGTTTTACTGTTTGTAAATGGTAACATTTTGAACATTAATTTACATCATGTAAAAGTTTAGTTTAATACCAAGTATATACCATGCTATATTTTAATAGGATAATACCAAATATATAAACAAATAATCTATTCCTATTGTTTTATAAATAGAAGTATTCTGCAATTTTATGTCACAAATACTTTCCGGTCCATCCTTTAACCATTTTTTAAAATGAAAATATTTAAATTTTATTTATTACAATTTAATTGACATGAATATAAAAATGGAAAAACAATTTCAAATACAACAGAATTTACATACCAAAATATTATGTATTGCATGGAACTTTTTGTTCAAAGGTCTCTATCTTCGACATTTACGGTTGATATGACGAAATGTGGATTGCTTTAAGTTTAGTCTATTATAAAGCTAATAAAAGCATATATCTTTACGTTGGTATTTAATTCATCGTGCCGTATACATCTTTATATATATAATCTTATAGGTGATTACCGAAACAAAAAACTAAAACTATTACATATTATTATACTAAATTAGTATTTTCTCTAAATCGTAAGAAATAATTAAATGTAAGTACCACTTGTTAACTAAAACAAAAGCAATGCAATTAACTTATTTAATATCATTTGTTTTAATGCTTTATATGGGGTAGTTTGTTGAACGTCTTTTTATGTTAGTACAAATCCAAAGACATGCTAAAAATTTCAGTTTACTTTTTAAACTAAGAAGGATTAATTAAACATCTAAACTAAAGCAAAATTAGATTACATTTTAGTGTTCCTAGGTCTTGATGGTTTTACAAGATATTTTTCGTTTACGTTCTTGGCTATATTAGTAGAAGAGAATAGGTACGTTCGATTTGACTGAAACAACTTAAAAAACAACAACAATTGCATTCAATTTATCAGTTGTATCAGTTGCTTCAGTCAAATCGAACACGCCTTAAATTAGTAGAAAAAACGAAATTTCAGGATGCAAAGTTTAGGTTTTTGAGCCTATTATTATTATTGAGGATGAAGCTGACTTTAGTTTTTTCAATTCATTTTAATTGTATGTTAGAATTTTATGATGCCAATTTTTGCAAACTTTTCATTTATTTTAATTTTATTGAAAAACGGTTTCGCGATTTTTAAAACAACCCAAAATGCAATAAAAAGTATAACCCTTTGCGTTAAAAAGCAATTGTTATAGAATTGCTTTGCATTAAGCAATTGATAGTACATATATCAAAACTAAAATTTTACTCAGCGTTCTTTGGATTACATAACTATCATATATTGAACATTTTAAAAAATTATCAGTAGTAATCATCCAAGGGCGGTGATAATTCGAAATAATGTTTTAAAAATTTCGAAAGCAAATACATATATTGATAATAGCACGAAGCCGTAGGCCGAGGGCTATTATTAATACCACTTGCTGTAGGAATTTTCCAAAAAATTATGAGAATTTATCAACGAACAAGGGGAATTCGTTTAGAAATTTTTTTGCCATTTTACATTTCTTTATATATTTTTTATGAATTATACGTTGGCCTACTGCCAACCATATCAGTTAATTATTTCAAAAATTATTTGGTAATTTTTAATATCCCAGTAGGCCAGAAGTATAATTATTTGTTATTAATATAATTCAAATGTTATTGGTGAAATTGAATGATGTCATTACATTTTAGAGAATTTAATTGGGTTAAATTAAAATAAAACTAAAGCAAAAAGTTTTGTATTTTATTTATTTAAAAAAAAAATTAAAATATAAAAACATTTTGGTGTCCAAGTTGTTTTTATTTACTAATATAATAATTTATTTGAACTAAATTTATTTAAAAAATCCTTGTAACATAAATGTAAAGCCTTCAAATTTTGTTTAAAAGTGGTGTAGTTATGATTGTTATTAACTAAATGGTTTGACTTTAAATTTAAAAATAGACTTTAAATTTTGATTATTTTTCTTCTTAGATTTTTAGACGATATTCCTTAAATCAGTCTTTAAAACATTTTCCGGTTTTCCAGATGTAAAATTTTTCAAAAGAATCACAATTAAATTTGTAAATTATTGAGCATGATTCTAATTGGATATTTAATTTTGGTTTCAATACTTTATATAAAATTCTAAAAGATGGATTTTATATTTATACTAGCGGGACCCGGCGTGCTTTGCTACGCCTATAAAAAAGTTTGTGCGCGTACATTTTGTTGAATTAGCAAAAATAATTTCAAAGAGTCGGAATAAGAATAGAAAGCGTATTTTTTAATTTTTCCGTTTGGGAAATAGGAATAACAGAACATTAGCATTCTAGCTGATCAATCTAGATGGGTTGAGAATCGAACGGCATGTCAAAATTTGAAAGTGATTGGTAAAGAGTTTTAAAGAAATTTTTAAGCTTGTTGTAGAATTTCCAATTCGATTAGCATTCGCACTATTAATAAGTCACAAGGCCTAACAATGTCAATTTGTGGGCTGGACCTAGAAACCTCGTGCTTTTCGCATGGTCAATTATATGTTGCGTGTTCGAGGGTTGGAAAACCTTCAAGTTTTATCGTATATGCCCCGGAAAATATTGCAAAAATTATAACAATTTCAAAATTTGAAACTTTTTACAAAATTTCAAAAATTATAAAAAAATCAAAAATTCAAACTTCTTCAAATTCTAAAAATATTCCAAAAATTCTTACAAAATCAAAAATTGAAAGCTTTTTTCAAAATTCTAAAAATATTTATAAAATTCAAAATTTATAAATTCAAAAATTTAATTTGTTTTCAAAATTATAAAACTATTAACAAAATTAAAAATACAAACTTTTTTCAAAATTCCAAAAATTATAATAAAAACAAAAATTTAAACTTTTTCAAAATTCTAAAAACATTCCGGAAATTCTTACAAAATCAAAACTTGAAACTTTTCCAAAAATATTGAAAAAATTTAAAATTCACAAATTCAAATTGCATGTTCAATCACATTTCATGACATACAAATAATTAATTTTATTTTTTTCCAAAAAATTGGGTAAAAATTAAATGAAACATGAAACTTTTGACACACTGACAATATTTTTTTTGACAAACTTATAATGAAATAATCTACTTTTTGATCTCACATACGAATCCCGACAATCAAGATTTCTTTAAACTCAAGGCTACTACTCATTATCACCTAAAACTACCGTTTTTAAGCAAAAAATATCAATATTTCCTTGTTTTGACACTCTTGACGATTTTTTTGACACACTTCTGGTACAGTTATCGAACATATCGTCCTGGCGGCTATTTTAATTGAGTGTACCTGTTTTTAGAAATAAAAATTTTTGAAATCCTTTCAGCGGTTTTCTAAATTTCGTAGGTGGTGACGGACGACCGACCAGCAGACAGATATACATTTTTTTGCTGTTTTAAAATCGTTATGACCTGAAACGTTGAGAAATGCCCTAAAAAGTGGGGGTAAGAATTTCACTTTTGGCTCGAGAATGTAGTACTTATGTCTTTCAGACCGAGGTAATTGAAAAAAATTGTATTCCCGAATAGTTTCGTTTAATAGCCAAAAAATTCAAGTTATACAATACAGCCACTATTATTGATCTCAATGAATTGGAGGTGGAATGTCGATCAGAATTGATAATCGCTGACAAATGTTATCTACAAATATATTGTAGGTGGTACGAAGTTCACCGAGTGGGTCTTCTAGTAAAAATTTGTAATTTTAATTTAAATCGGTGTACAATATTTTTAGTTAACCTGTTTTTTGCTAATACAATAAGATTTGCTGATTTACTCACACGTGAGCATGCAACATATAGTTGCCCATGGGAGAAACATGGATTTGCCAAGTTCAAGCCACAAATGGACATTGTTTGTCCTTGAGACCTATTTATGGTCATGGCGAAAGCCAAACGAATAGGAAATTGAAGTCTTTTGAATGGTATTGGAGAATCTGATGGTATCAATGGAGAATCTGATGGTATCAACTTTTTATTATTATTTTTTAATATCAGCACAATGCTTTAAACTGTAGCTAGCTTCATTCTTTACTGATCATGAGAAAAAAGTTAAGAAATTTTAAACTTTTTCATTGAGAAAAATATATTTCAAAAATAAATTTTTTTTCCTCAAAATAAATTTTCATACAAACTTGGTAAAAGTAATTTCATTGTGCATGCACTGTAATGTTTTTGGGGCTTAAACTGTTTCTAAACGTTAAAGGCTCAAAATAGCTAAATCGTTTTTATGCCTTTTTGGACAATTTATTAACCTTTCAAAAACGTCCATGATTTCATGGACGACTGTCCATGAAATAATGATTTTAAGCGGCGTTTAAAAGTAATATTAGAAAAGAAGTAATAAATTATGTGCAATACCCTAACAAACTATTGTTTTAATACAGATTTAGTGACAATACAAATTAGTTATCATCATTATAGCATTTACTGTTTTTTGTCAAACCAAATTTGAAATTTTTCACCTTCGTGATTTTGAATCTAAAATATAAATAAAAACCAAAAAAGCAAAAAAAACGGAACGACGTGACTTGATTCGTACTCGAAACTTTTTGGTTGACAGCTCATGTTATTGGCCATTACGTTATCTAGACGTATTTACTACTAACCGTAATTTTGGGTATTCATAGAGAAATCATTAAAATTAATAAACTTTAAAGTCGTGTTGTCAAAATTCTAATGATTTCTAATGAATTTTAATGTTTTTAAGACGTTCGGTAAAGTAGATTTTTTCTGTATTATTTGCCGTGACTCATTTCTCAAAAATGCCGATGAAATTGAAATTTAGTCGTTTTTCGCCGAAATATTATTTTTTGTTTTGCTTTATCTTCTTCTACAAAAATTAAATTACGAAAAAACAAATATTGAAAAACAAATATTACATGAATTTCAACACCACAATCTGGCAAAATTTATTCAAATGTGATAGCAGAGTAAATTGAAATTTTTGAGTCAATTTGCAGATTCAATTTCAATTTCATCGATAATAAAACAAAAAGTTGAAACCAACAGTTTTTTCGGGGCCTACGCTGATGATTTAAAAAATCCATGATGAAGTTGTGTCACTTACGTTAAATGTGTTTACGAAATACATTTAACATTCAATTCGCAATTAAAATATATTAAAACTTTTAATTGAGATAAAAACTATCCTATCGAGTATATATTAAGCGTAATATATAAAATATTATTCTTAAGTCGCTCAAACATGAAAATTGCCAAAATTTCCCATACAAACTTGTATGAAAAATTTAACCTATTTTCGTATTTCTTCTACGGACAGAAGAAAATAAAGCATTTTATATATTATGCTCAATATTGTCAGTAATTGTCAGTAATAGTTCATAAAGAAACTTAAATTATTTAATTGTAGTATAATGAGAAATTTCATAGATAATTTTTAAAATTATTCAAGTTGTGTTTTGTATGAAATCCCATATAAATTTTATTGAATTTCGTTTCTTTTCCCCCTATTGCAGTGCCATTGCAGCAAACACCGGAACAAAATAATCGCTCAATAACATATTTGATAGTCTATATGGGCCCTACATGGATGATTAAAAAGTCGATAAAGCAGGTTTGACAGTAAATTAATTAATTTACGCCGCCATCTGAAAGTTTGCTTATGAACTATCCATATTTAACATTTAATTCGTAATTAAAAAATATTTAGGCGTTCAATCAAAATAAAAACTATCCTATCTCTCAAGTTGGACCATTATACATACACTGAACACAATTTTATTAAGATTGGTTACGTTGTTGCGGAGTTTATCGCGGACAAACATCGTGACATGTGATTTTTATATATATAAGATATATTTTTAAATGGTTCCTAATAATATTAAGCATATGATTTGTATATTCCATTTTATCAAATATTGTTTAATATAAGTTGTTGCAAGGAATTTTAAATAAATTAATTCTGGTAGTGTATTTAATCGTTAACACAGTGTACTTAGTATATCCTACAAATATATTTAGAATTATAGGTTTGCTGATACCTACTATAATTAAAAGTTTTTTCTTACGTCTAGCAAATATCCCAAAAAATAAATATGCCACGAGGAGTTCATACTTCTAAAAGAAAAAGCGGGTTCCAGCAGAGAAAGGCCAAACAGGCTAAAATAGATGATGTTCAGAGCATATCTGGATCGATTTATAAATATGTTACAAAACCTGATGATAGCCAAAGCTCATCAAAAGAAACTGACTCTCACGTTAATGCAACGAATGTTTCAGAGAATATTGGCTCATCTTCAGAAAGTAACAGCGACAACACAGAATTAATAATGACAACCCATGATGAAGACGAATCAGAAAAAAATACTGAAAATGATAGTGATAATGCTGCTAATGCTTCTAATATCGAAGACAGTATTTGTATGAGTGAATCACTTCAGGACTTAAGAGATGTATCACATTGGAATATACTCGTCTCTGATAATGTTCGCATTGAAATCATAAAAAAAGGAAGTGAACATTTTCAAAATAGAGAAGGGCCGTTTGCTACTGTATCTAGACCCGGGTTAGATACAAGAGGTAATGTTCGCCATCTTTCTAAAGAATGGTTTTATAAAGTGATGCCTAATGGAGAAAAAATTCTGCGGTCATGGATGGTTTATTCTCTTATAAATAATAGCCTGTACTGCTTCTGCTGTCGTATATTTGCTGTCACCAATAGTTGTAATATAAATTCAGCATTTACGACAGGATTTCAGAAGTGGTGGAAACTAAATCCCAAAGTAGCCGGCAATGAAACTTCAAATGAACATCTGGAGAATTTTGAAAAGTGGAAAACTTTGGAAATGAGGTTGAAATGTCATAAAACGATAAGAGACGCAGCCTTACAATTAATAGATAATGAAAAACAGAAGTGGAAACATCTTTTATCCAGATTATTGGATATAACTTTCTTTTTATCTAAACAAAACCTAGCATTTCGGGGACATGATGAAGGACAAAGTTCTTAAAATAAAGGCAATTTTTTAGAACTAGTCAATCTATTGTCAAAGTATGATGTAGTGTTAACAGAACACATTTTGAATTTGGAGCATGGCAAATCACCAAAAGTATCATATTTGTCACCAGATATACAAAATGAGTTCATAAATGTTTTAGCGAACCACGTAAAGTTTAAGCTTGTCAACGAAATTAAATCAGCTAAATATTTTGGGATTATGTTTGATAGCACACCTGACATTTCACATATTGATCAAATGTCTGAAGTGATTCGTTATGTGAAAATTGATGGTAGAAAAGTGGAAGTCAAAGAAGTATTCCTTGGAGTTTTTTCTTTACATGGAAAAAAAGCCGCTGATTTAAGCGATGAAATTCTTAGAAACCTTAAAAATGACGGTTTAGAGGTTATGAATTGTCGTTCCCATGGTTATGATAATGCAGCTGTTATGAGTGATATACATGGAGGAGTGCAAGCTATTATTAAAGCAAAAAATAACAAAGCAATTTTTGTGGGCTGCATAGATCATTCAATTAATTTATGTGGTCAACACTCATTTGCACAAAATGTAGCTTGTGTAACGTTTTTTGGAACAGTGAAGGCCATTTTTACATTTTTTTCTGCTTCGACTAGCCGCTGGGAAGTGCTTGTTAAACACAGCAAAACAACTGTTAAAAGACTCTCAACAACTCGTTGGAGTGCTCATTATGCGGCAGTAAAAGTATTGGCCGAAAATTTCGATGGGATTGTGGCTGCAATTGAGAAGCTAAGTGATCAACAAAAAAATGTAGACACTAGAGGCGCTGCACACAACCTTATGCATGCAGTGTGTGATTTTACGTTTCTTTGCTATCTTTTGTTTTGGAATGATGTTCTTAGGGAAATAAATTGTGCTCAGATTGGATAGCAAACCAAAGGCTTAAATATTGATCAATTAATTACAAAAATAGAGTCACTTCGTCTTTATATTGAAGAAAAACGAAATGACATTGTAGAACAGGCAATAGATCTTGCTACGACGAAATCAGAGAGCTATGACATTCCAATGAAAAGACGAATTCGTCGTAAAAACCGAATGGCTGGTGAGATACTTTCCTAAAAGATTCATTTTCATACATCAATATGAAAGAATGTATAATAAAACAGTACTTTAATTATATATAACTTATTAATAATAATGCTCATTTGCATTAATTAAATAATTTGTATTAATTAAATAAAATTATAAACTACGTATATCGGCTTTTTATTAATATTGACAGTTTTGATTCTTGGGGTGACACCACAATATCCGCCCCGGGTGTCACCCATGCTAGCTACGCCACTGTAGACTAGTATATATTTTTATATATATTTTATTTCAATATTGAATAATATAAATTTTTTTTATTATATTATATATTTTTTTTGAATTTTGAAAAATAGTTTTTTAATGTAAAATCAAAAAGGAAACTTGCAACTATACACAAAAACCAATTTGTTATAAGACCAAATTGTTCTTTATTTAATATTTATATCACTTTGACAAGTTCACACAACAAAATTAAATTTATACTTGAGTGTTTTTAAGAAAAGTTGATCACTTAAGTCTTAATAGAAATTTTTTTTGCAGGTTATATTAATCTGTTAATTAATAACTCTTTTCGAATGTAACGCTGTTTTATAAAAACTTGTAACAGTTGTTTCAACAAATCTCTATTAAACTTTAAACTGTTAAGTTAATCCATCTTCAGAATCGAATTCATAAAATTCAAACAAAAATAATAATAAGTTATTTAATAACAACCAGTCTTGTGCTTGAACGGCCTCAAACTTAAAACCTTAACTACTATATTGACCTCGATCTAAACACATTCAATAACATCTGGCACGCGTGAAGTGAAACATCGCAACAACTATCAATCAATACTATTTTATCTAATTACACTTAATAATTTAAATAAATCGCACATAAATCTTTAACCATAATACATATACATAAATTAAATTTTTAATAGATTAATTACAATCTTATTTAAATCTATTTCCGAATGGAATTATAAAAAACCAAATTAAAAGTAAGTTGCACGAGTATCTACATCTTTAAAACACACGCAAACGTGTATTTTGATAGTTTTTCGTTAGCATGTAATAAAATTTTTTTTATTCGCCTACACATTAAAGTGTTGCTTTATTACTGTGACTTGCGGCTTAAAAGTATCACTTTTCAACTATTTATTTTGTTGTCATAGCTACGTCCAAAAAAGTAAAAAGCATTTGTTTTTGTTTAAATTCTATGAAAAATAAAAATTTTTATCAAAGCAACCCTCAAATTCAAAATTTCATTATCCAATTAAAATAGTTGTTATCATTTGTTGTCATAGCTACACAATAATTTGGAAAAAATAATAAATATTTTGTCAAAGGTTACTTGTTCCACATATTTTTATTTTAAAATTTATGAAAATTTATAATTTTAATTTAGAATAAACAACTTTTCTTAAAATATTTTGCTTGCGGCGAATAAAAAATAGTATATGATGCACGGACGTCAGCTATTTTGGACTTAATGTGGGTGCAAATTCTCGGCTAGCGCCTCGATTTGCAATTTTGACCAATACGCAAAATTATCTTATTCAATTCCATGTTTTATTAAATGTATTATAACTACTTGTCGACAGTTTAAGGACTTTTGGTAACTGTTTTAACTTCCAATAAATAGTAAAACTATTCTTAACATTGCTTCAAAAAACGCAAATTAAATGGACGAATGCTAACTTTAATTTATTAAATCACATAAAAATATTGTAGAAGGTTAAATTGTAAATGTTATCTTCATGGAAATTCAAAATATTTTTTTTTTAATAAATAAACTCAATTTGTTTAAAATTTGATTGGGTGCCCAACCATAATCACGTTAAGTTGTGAGTAAATACATATTTAAGTAGAGTTGATTGGAATTTGGATTACACAACAAACCGTTTATAAAAAGAATAAATTTTTATACAATACATGTAATGTAATTATTCCTCATGTATAGAAGATCCAGTAATCAAACATTTTTAGCTGGGTCCGGCTTTATGGAAATATCCAATGTACGAATTAAAGTTGATATTCGTTTTTCGTAGTTTGTTAATAATTTCAATAGATAATGGCAAGTTTAAAAAAAGTTATGAGCTACGTTCTTGAGAAAGGTCTTAATAAATGTTGCTCAACAGAGTACCATCTGGTGCCTAATATTTCTGTTTAGTGCTACGGTAATGACAAACTATGGATACATTTGCACTCCATTTAAAAACCTGTGTTCCGTTTCAAACATGACCGTTTAAATCAAGTTGATGGTTATTATCTGAGACAAGTAGCAAAAGTAGCTTTCTAAGCAATTTCTCGATTGAAGAAACTAGTATAATTAATCAAATGTTTATCTTAACACATGCATAAAAAATATTCATTTTTGTTCTAAAACCAAATAGCCAGAAAAACCAAAATAATTTTTTATTCTTCCAAATAGATAAATTCCAACTGCGAAAATATTTATTGAATGCGAAAAACTAAATGTTACACATCTATTTGTAAACAAAATTCAAATCTAAAGGGGGCGGCGAAAGCCGAAATTCGACATCCACGCCGTGCTGCCTGGGCAATGCTGACAGAATTAGGTTGGTGTATCGGAGACAAGAAGGGTAAAAACTGCTTATTCAACGACGCTGTATCACTACAACTTGGTGCCTTAAAACCAAAGCGACTCAAGCGTCTGTTCTTCATGTTAGGAGAGGCTGGGAGAAGGCATCAGTTTTGGATCAAGCCGCTCGCTATATAAACGTGTAAAAAGGTTGTTTCTGGTAGCCTTAAGATGCAACCACTCCCAGAAGCCATGGATGGATCAAGCATGTCTTGACGCTATTCAATACAAAAAAGATTGCTATCTGAAATGTTTACAAGGACGCAACAAGAGGTACACAAAGGAGAACTATAAGCTGGCAAAACAAGCCGTTACAAAGCTATGTAGACGAACGAAGAGAGAATGGTGGAAGAGACAGTGTGAGGAGATTGAAAGCTTCAATAAGGAACATCAATCGCGTAACTTCTTTCAACAGGTTAAAACCTTAAAGAAAGGCCCTCAAACTAGAACGACTGCTATTCAAAACGAAGATGGGGAGCTACAAGTAGACCTTAAAAATATTTTAGATACTTGGGCCGCTTATGTTGAGAATCTTCTCAACTTAAGTGACCAGCAACAAGTCGGGCGACTAGCAAAGTTTATTCGTGCGTCAAGGGTACATGTAGACGAACCAACCAAAGAGGGATTCGAAACGTCGCTGTCAAAGTTAAAACGCAATAAAGCAAATGATTGTACATGGTTGTGAAACTCTATCCTTAGGATTGTTTGAACTTGTTCAAATGATCTGAAGGACTGAAACCATGCCACAGGACTGGATCTCAGCTATGCTGATACCAATCCATAAAAAGGGTAGTCACCTACAATGTGCAAACTACAGAGGAATTGTTCTCCTCTGCACAGCATATAAGATCTTTTCATACATATTGCTAGCCAAAATCAATCCTTTTGCTGAACAACTGTTTGGAGAATATCTGTGTGGCTTCTGGCAAGGCCGATGTACCACCGATGCACTTTTCTCGATAAGAATGATTTTGGAAAAGTGTCAAGAGTTCAACATAATTGTGCACCAACTCTTCATTGATTTCAGGCAGGCCTATGACTCTCTCGAACGAGAGACTCTATAGTCTGCTCTGGTGTCAATGGGAATCCCTGGTAAACTGGTTGCTATATAAACGTGTAAACTATGCAAAATGACAGTACATAACTCTCAATGCTGTGTACAAGTGGAGAACGAAATATCAAAGTTTTTTAAAGTCGACTCCGGATTAAGACAAGATGATGCTATCTCTCCTATACTCTTTAATCTAGCCTTGAAATATGTGTGCCGTCAAAAGAAACTACAGACTAACAACAATATCTTGTCAATAAACTCAGTACAGATGATCGCGTACGCTGATGATGTTGTCATCCTCGGCCGAAGTGAAGCTGTTATGAGTGGGACTTTCAAGTCGCTTGAGAGTGGTGCTAGAAAAATTGGTCTTCAAACTAACTACGATAAAACCAAACATATGAATGTTTCAAGAGAGGCTGAGAAGAAAGATTTGATGTGCGGCAATGAACGAATTGAGGGAGTTGAATCTTTTAAATAATTAGGATCCGTTCTTGATTCGAACAACAGTATTCTTACAGATATAAAAGCTCGAATCACTGCAGGTAATCGAACTTTCTACTCAATTAAACCTCTCCTTGGATGACCATATGTATCAACTAACACCAAACTCAAGTTATACAAGACGTTGATTGGCCCTGTTGTGATGTATGGGTCACAAACGTGAACCCTTATACAAAATGACGAATCACATTTATCTGTATTTGAGCGTAAGATCCTACGCTACATTTTTGGTCCACTTAACACAGATAATAGAGAGTATAGAATGCCATATAACTTTGAGATCAGAGACCTTCTTGAGGGTCCAGATATGATAGGTTGTATCCGTTCCAACAGGATTGCTTGGTTTGGGCATGTTCTACGAGCCGATTTCAAGTCTGGAATGATACAAAAAATGTACGTTATGTACCCCAGAGAGTGGCGACCGCGAGGTAGACCACGACTGCAATGGGAGACGGACGTAATAAACGACCTTAAAAAAGACGGCTGCCATGGTAATTATGTCGCTGTTGCGAATGACCGTGGTAAATATTCGGAACTGATTAGCCTGGCAACGTGGCTATATAAAGCATGAACGCCACAAAAACAAAGACTGTGTTCCAAATCATGCTAAACTATATATACACTAAACTTTGTTAATTAAATTCGTCAAATTTTTATATAACAGTAAATTGCAATCTAGTATTAGTATTAATTTTGAGTACAAAGTCTACAATGCAGATGGGGTGCTCTAGTTACTTCGGTCTGAAAGACTAAGTATTACATTTATGAGCTCAAAGTGAAATTCTTACCCCCACTCTTTTTGGCATTTCTCAACGTTTTAGGACCTATTGATTCTAAAAAAGCAAAAAAAAAATGTATGTCTGTCTGCCGGCCGACCGGCCGTCATTACCTACGAAATCTAGAAAATCGCTGGACGGATTTCAAAATTTTTTTTTCTAAAAATAGGTATACTCAAGGGACAGGTCCGAAAGAATGCTGTGTTCGATAACTGTACCGGAAGTGTGTCAAAAAAGAATTAAGCGTGTCAAAAATAGCAAATTTTCATATTTTTGCTTAAAAATCTTTCATTTTAAGTGATAATGAGTAGGAACAAAGAATGTGGAGAAATTTTGATAGTCGGGATTGGTATGTGAGATCTAGATTATTGCATTATAAGTTTGTCAAAAAAAAGTTGTCAAGTGTGTCAAAAACAAATTTTTATTAATTTTTTACCCAATTTTTTAGAAAAAATAAAATTAATTATTTGTATAACATAAAATTTTATTATTATTATAGGCATTATAAGTTTGTCAAAATATAATGTCAAGTGTGTCAAAAGAATGATTTTCATTTATTTTTTTAGAAAAAAATAAAATTAGTCATTTGGATGAAATGAAATGTAATGTAATGAACAGGAAATTATTATTATTGAGAATTTTATTGCATTATATGTTTGTCAAAAAAATATTGTCAAGTGTGTCAAAAAAATGATTTCATTTATGTGTTTAGTCAATTTTTTGGAAAAAAAATCTAGTTGATTTTATGACGTAAATGTAATGTAATTGGACATGGAAATTTTTGAATTTGTTATAGTTTTTGAAATATTTTTGGAATTTTCAAAAAAGTTTGTATTTTTGATTTTGTAATAGTTTTTGCAATATTTTTATAATTTTGGAAAAAGTTTGAATTTTTGATTTTGTTATAATTTTTGCAATATTTTTAGAATTTTGAAAAAAATAGAATTTTTTAATTTGTGAATTTTATGAATATATTTTTAGAATTTTCAAAAAAGTTTCAATTTTTGATATTGTTATAATTTTTGCAATATTTTTAGAATTTTCAGAATTTTGGAAAAAGTTTGAAATTTTGAATTTTTAAGAATTTTTGGAATATTATTAGAATTTAGAAAAAGTTTAAATATTTGATTTTAGTCTAATTTTTGGAATATTTTTGGAATTTTGAAAAAAGATTCAATTTTTTATTTTGGTTTTATATTTTGCAATATTTTTAGAATTATTGAAAAAAGTTTTAATCTTTGATTTTGTAATAATTTTTGGAATATGTTTAGTATTTTGAAAAAAGTTTGATTTTATTTAATTTTTACAATATTTTTGAAATTTTGAATGAAATATGAATTTGTGGTTATGTAATATTTTCTCGAAACGCTAAATGGAGAGGTTTTTTTAGTAGTTTGCTGATTGTATCATCTTTTCACTAAATTATGTTAATTTATAATATGTTATAATTTTCCGGCAACGTATTGATGTTCCGTGCTAGGTTTGTAATAAATTTCTAAACAGAGATAAAAAATACATGTACTTTAACAAAGAGTTACATTTGATATACATCGCTGCCCAAAACTAAAACCCATGTCCTTATTAAAGTTTTTTGCCGAAAACTATATCAAAATCCTTAATCCAACCCAGACCGAAGTCTTGATATCTCAAAGCCTTGAGATTTCAGCCCCTTCATATTTTAGATTTACAGGTTTTACAGGTATGCTGCTCCAACGATGGGTTAGGCTACATATAGATCGGATGTTGATCTTTCGTTTCGAAAACTTTATTAGCTATCATATATCAAATGGTTGGTTTCCAAAAAACTTGTATAAATGTAAATATTTATCGTGCTCAAATATTTTAGATAGAACTGTGGGTAAAGCTTTTGCAGTTCGATCCGTTTTTGAAAAAACACGAATAATATCACACAAATCTAGGTTCTTTTATGCTTATATGCCTAATATTCCATGCTTAAATTACGTTAATTTTCAGCCGTGAATAAGCCAGGTGTATTATATACTTATAAGGAATACTTGTTCAAAAAATCACTAAAGAGCTTATTATGAATATTATTCAATTAATTTTATAAATATAGGGTACGTAGCATAACTAAATAGGAACAGAGAAATAACTTTGTTAACAAAAAAATATTGTATACTTATTAGATAACAAATCTGACTATAAGAAAGCCATGCCTCTTATTTATAAAATTATGGCGCTTAGAAATCATAGACCAGTTATTTATATTCCTAGCATTTGATAAGTATTCAGGTACCGAATAAACCTCATGGTCGGATACGTCAAACGTTATAATTATATCTTATGTTTATATTTCTTATGTTTATTTATATATCATTCGAATGGTAAATACAAAGTTAGTATATATACAACTCACATTCCACAAAAAGGTCTAGTAAATTATAAAAAATGATTGTTTTTCTTTTACTTTTTATTTTTAAATTATTTTTACTATAGAAAAATTTTATGCCGTCTAAATCTATTCCATGCACATTTTATTAGGCCTAAACATTATCATTTTGTTATTCATTTGCTTGTGCCTATTAATCACAGTTTCGTTTCTTTCAATACTTTATGCCTGTGTTTTATATTTCATGGTTAAATGTTCATAAAAATGTATGCCTCAAAGTTATGGATATTGCAACAATATTATAGAAAATGCTTATCAGGAATAAACATTTATAATTATCTTATACAAAACTTATGACCTGCAATCATAGTTTTATTTTTATCCGTGCCGAATGTTCCGTGGTAGCAAGTTCCTTTGAAAATGTTTGTAGCATGACAAAAGGAATAAACCGAATGGTGCACTGTTTAGCTTTTCTTTTAAATGTTTTTTGAAAAAATTTGGGTTTGATATGAAGTTCTTTCATACAACTACTCCTAAAGACTAGATTTCGGGCACCTCTTTAGAAGTTTCCAAAACGGTCAAGTTCAAAGCAAAGCATTCCGCGAATGGGTCAGTGACGATTCAGCCACCGTCAATGATAGAAGAGATAAAGATTTAGTCCCAGAATTTTAAGGAGTTAATGACATTAGAAAAACTTTTGTCAGAAATTGACATAATCGAAAATTTTGTCGCCTTTGCTCTGTCAATTTCTGCTTTAACGTTTTCGATTTTTTGGTTTGAGATCTTGTTGAATTTTAATATTGGGATCGATTTACAAGACTTTCGCTATGTATCTAAATCTTAAATAATCTACATTTTTTTAAAGAGTCAATTTGGTCGCCTTCGGAAACGGAATATTTTTATTCGGGTTTCATTATTGAAAAAGGAACACATTTTGTTAATGCCGAATTGAATTGTTGCAATAAATTTTTGGGCAGAAATATTTATATCGTTAGTATAAAAAAAAAATAACGTTCGAAAAGGAAACCATGAAAAAAGCTTCCAAAATTATTGGAGTCCATTTTTGAGAAGTGAAATGTTTTACGGTATTTGCGAACTCTTGTTTTTAGTAAATCAGTTTTGATAACTGAAGTAATTAGATTAATTAATTTAATAATTAGATTAGATAGAATTTCCAATACTACCCTTATTAATATTGATACTTTAATATCTTGGATGGGTGTGAGATAGAAGTCTAGAAAAAAACTTTTATCCCGGTCGGTACTTTTACCATTTGAGAGAGCATTTTTCGGTGATGCGGTGCATTTTTCTGCCAGCCTTCCATTGTTGTCTGATAACGATAACCTAACAATTTTGAATTCATCCATCATATTAGTATATAAGAGTATTAGTAAAAATTGCATAACAAACAAAAATATATTAGCAGCGCTGTTAAATTGACTAATTTCACTAATTTCACTGACTAATCAGTTCTGGAAAGAAAGAACTGATGATGAAATTAGTCAATTTAAAAAATTAATTAAAAACTTAAAAATTTAATTTTTGTTTACTATATATATTCTAAATATATTTAATGTTACTTGTATATGGGGTACAATTCATGTTACCATATATTTATCTTAAATACATAATTTTACTAGTAAACCAACTGAATTTGAACTCGTAGCCCCCCAGTCAGATTAAAATGTTTTTTATTTTTTTAATAAAATGTGTTGGGTGTTAGGAATTACAATATGTGTTAAAATAAACATTCAAAACCTTTTAAAACCAGATTCTTACAACAACATAGAAGTAAAAAATAAAAAATGAAATAAAAGGGCAAAAATAGTATATTTTTCAACGATGCCGAAAACAACATATTTTGAAGCGAGAGGACAGTTTATCTGTCCGGTAATGGTTGCGAGTTTCAAAATATGATTTTCGGCGAGTAGAAAACTGTACTTTTTCTAGTACTTTTTTAAAAATTATTATTAATTATTACGCATTTTCATTTAAAATTACATACAATACAAATTTTAAAACATGTAAACATCCAAACAAAATTTTTAAATTTATATTTCTGCTATTAAAATATAGATGACTCAATATGAATAAATTATCCGATTTCTATGTTATAAATAAAACCGTCTTTAGTTACAAGCCAGATTGTCCTTTCGTACAAAAAAATCAACAACTGTATACATATACATATATTTATTCTATTTACACTACAAAATTCTATAGTTTTATTCTATTTGGTCTATAAAGTCCCTAAAATCATTAAATAACACATCTTTGAAGGTTTATTGTTTTTTGCATTTCGCGTCTAGTAGGCTTATAACTAAAGACGGTTTTCTAATAAACAAAATCAAATTTAAAAATTTTATTATTATTTCTAAAATAAAAACAACAGTTTTGATTTAGTTTTTGGATGGGGATGTCGTTACGTAAATTCCTGATATATTTTAAAACAACGTAAAATATTTTATGTAAATAAATATTTTTTTTTCGTTTTCTTAAATAAATAGGTGAAATCATTGTTTTAAACCTTAACACCAACTGTTTGTTACCATACTATTTAAAAAGAATATGTGAATCTTATATAGTTAACTATTATATTATTTTTACATTTTTAATGTAAATTGTCCGTAAATAATTCTAAAATTAATTGACGTCATCTTCCCAAGAAAGACAAATTAACACTAACAAAATTATTTCATTCAATTAATTGATTCTCTTAACGATTTATTTAATGATTTATTCTAGTTAAGAAATTAGAAAATAGATGGATTTTAAAAAATTACTTTCGTCACTAGGTACGAAAGTAACTTGTATAGGTTTTTTTATCACTGGTGACGAAAAAGAAATTTTCGATGCAATGAACAAACATCGAAAGTGGATTTTTTAAGTTGGGTAGTAGAAAAAAGTTTTTTAGAAACGAATTTACACGATTCCCACGAAAATTGGGTTGCGAATAACCCAGTTTGTTTACCATGTGACGCATTACCTTCCTTAACGATTAAAGCCTTTAGAGTTTGAGCTATATCATTTCTTGTTTATTTGTGCATGCAAAAGTGTGAAAATTGTTGAGTGGAGTACGCCTTTCACTTGAAGACTGAATTCAGTTGAATATTTTTAATATTAGTGATCAGCCCATAGTGTACTTGGTTAAAGTGGTACCGTTTAGGCAGTAAAAAGTAAACAACACGGATTATCATTAAAAAAATATCCAGTGGAAAAAGCTTAAACGAAGCAAATATACATACTATACTTAAAATTTAAACTATTTCGCCTTTCATAATTAAAATTCTTCTTACCTTCAATAAAATATAAATTTTAGGTTTAATTTCATTTGAATTTCTTATCTTTGATTACTTGTTTTTGTTGTTTTGTAATTGTAGAATATTTTAGTTAATATCATTATTTTCGATATAAAGACAAGTTTAGTTTTCAAAACATTTAAACAAAAACAAGATTAAAAAATTTCCACATTTAAAATACAGGATTAGAAAAATTACACAAGTCACTCAAATAAGTATTATAAATCGAAATGTTTTCATTCTACAATAGATATCGATAAAAACTAATTATTTCCAGATTGCGGTTGAATCAAGATTTAATTTTTAATTTCAATGTTAATCAATTCCAATTTGCAACAAAAAAAAGTATACACATAAAAAAATTAATTAAATTTCAATTAGATTACCACCGACAATTTATGATAAAAAAGGAAAGCAATTATCACCTTACACTTAATGAACAATAACTCACCGCTTAATTTTATTTTAATTCTTGACATATATAAAAACAAGTTGACACAATAACTTAAAAAATAAAACGAATTTCGAATTTTTATTCAATAATCGCGAATTTTTTTATTAATCATTTAAATAAAACACTTATTATATGTAACTCGTCAAGTATATTGCCGATTGAATACTCCTATCCAGAATGAAATAATATTTTAACATAAGCAAAAATTTATATAAATTCTTTCACATCAACTAAAAAATTATGAGAGAGTGAGATAGGGGTTATTTATCGTGCGTAACGAAATTAATAAAAAAAAAATATTCACAACAAAACTTTTAAGCTCAAGATAATGTTAAGAAAATAGGGATGAAAGCTCTTAGGTGACTGTCTCTTTCTTTTTTTATTTAATAGTTTTACTTTTAAATAAATAAACTATACGAGTTAATGCTTTTGTTTATTTAATATTTAGTTGATACGAAAGCGTATACGAAGCATAAACTTTACGACAATAAAGTTGAATTTGTTTCGTTATTAGAAAATTTAAATGATTTTGTTTTATGTTTAGCGGCTATATTAATCGCATCGTTTTTTGGATCATTGAGAAATCTAACTAACAAAAGGCCGTTTAATATAAGGTGACCAAACGTCTCGCTTTTCGGGGAACAGTCCCGATTTTCAATAATTTGTCCCGTGGCGTAACTTACTCAAATTTGTTTTGATCTACCGACCTCGAACAAGTTGTGTAGTTTAAAATCTTGTTATTTTTTGGTTTTATTTAGATCAGTTATTAACATCTTTTGGTATTTTTGATAATAAAATGGGACAGCCAGCGGTGACATGTTGTAACATCACTTGCGTTCGCTTCGATAGTGATCATCGAAGCGAAAACAAATATAATTGGTACGTTACAACTTTTTCGTTCGATAGTAACTGTTTTACGTTGGCAGCATTTGTGCAAAGAATCGAAAAATTGGAGAATCGAAAAAAGTGATGGTTGAAAATGTTACAACATGCCAATTTATCGAAAATTTCGATACTTTATCGAACATCGAAAACTTCGATGTTACAACATGTCACCGCAGATCTAAATATAAACCCAAAATAAATATTTCCAATTATAATGAAATCATGTGGCTACATTTGAAATATTTTTAAATTTTTGGATTTCCATAGGTATTCCATAGTAGCTATTTTGTTGGAAAAGAACGCATGTTAAGTAGTAAAGGTGAAATAAAAAATAAGTGTTTTGAGAAAGTGGAGAACGGGGTAGGCCGAAAGATTTCTGAAAATTTAAACTTAGGGTGACTTTGAAATCAAATTGCAAGATAATAGCTCCCTGTTCTCAAACTAAACACTCAAAAATGGTCCGGTTCAAAAGTTGAATTTGTGGGTCGTCCAGATGCTGGGACACCGATGTTATCTACTATATAGATTTTTTTGTTATTTATTATATTTGGTCAAAATCACGAATTTTCACGTTTAGTAGAACAAATTTTTTTTTTTTCGCGAGTTAGTTTTTAGTTAGTTAGTTCGTTTTTTGAAAACCGCGGGTTTCGTATATGTTCAATTTAATGTATCTCAAATACTAATTGACGGATTTAAGCAAATGTTTTTCGGTGAAAATGAGTTCCTTTTAGTAAAAATAATTACAGTTATAATTTTTTAAAAAACAATAGGCGATGGAGGTGAGAGTTGATATATCTTTGAATTTTTATTTTTTTCCTAATCATTTTCAATCAAAAATTCAATTTGTTAGATTTTCATAGCAAAATAATGAACTTTATTATTTTGTTTTTAAATTTGTATAAAAAATTATCAAAAATTTTAATTTAATTATTTTCACTAAAAATTGCTTACTTTAACCTTTGAAACTAGATAAATTCTTTTTAGATCCGTCAAGTAGTTCTTGAGCTATGTAGTTTTTTAGACTACGAATTCCATCTAGATTCAAAATAGGGTACCTCGAGAACCATTTGACAAATTTAAAAAAGATATTATCTTTATCTTACTAAAAGTAAGCCATTTTTAGAGAAAATAATAAAATTTTAAATTTTTGAAAAATTTTTATACAAAATTTTAAAAAAATCTTATGGGTTGTAGGGTTGATACCCTCGTTGTTTTGTTCTTCTTATTTTAATCCTAGGTTATTTTTCTACATAAAACGAAAGATTTGAATTTTGACGATTTTTGTTGGAAATTATAGACATTTTTCAATAAAATTTTACCTGCAAATATATAAGGTGAAATTTCTTTAAAAAAAATTATATTATTTAAAAAAACGTGAAAATCCAAATCTTTAGTGTTTTGTAGAAAAATAATGAAGTTATAAGATTATTGGGAAAAATTAAAAACAACGAGGATATCCATCCTCCAACCCTTATTATTTATTTACTCTTAGTTTTTAATTTTAATTAAAGTTTTTTATTTTAATTATTTTTATATTAAAGCTTTAATTATTTTTACCAAAAACTACTAACCTTAACCTTTAAACATAATAAAAATGCTAATAATCCGTCAGGTAGTTCTTGAGATACATTAAATTGAACATATATATGAAACTCATGAATTTCAAAAACTACTCTTATCTATAAAGGGAAAATCACTTGCGACAAAAAAAGTTTTCTTCTAGGAAATGTTATTTTTTTATTTTCTCGTAAAAAATATGAAGGAGTTGAAATCTCATAGCTCTGAGATATCAAGACTTCGGTCTGGGTTAAGGATTTTGATATAGTTTTCGGCAAATCAACAAAATCCGACACATGGTTAAAAAACTAGAGGCTTTATACTGGAAAAAAAGTCTGTTTTTTAGATCCGTTATAACGGCCGTTTGTAGATGAATATTTTTAAAAACTACATAAATTTAGAATCTTTGAAACCTTTTTCATCAATTTTCTCCAAAAAATAGACTTCTGCAGTTGGAGGTTTCAGAGTGAGCGTGTGAAAACTACGCCTTCATAATTCAGGATTGGTTTCAAGGCTATCATTATAATAATTCTCAAGCTACTATTCATCCATTTGTCATATATTTTAAAAGTGTCGCAAGTGAATATATACAGCACCGAAGTTTTATACTCATTTCGGATATAAACGATCACAACAGTACTACAGTCCATCTTTTCATTACAAAACTTATTGAATTCATCAGAACGCATATAAATTCTGATATTAGGAAAATAATTTATAACACCGACCAAAAAAACTTTTCGAATGGGCTTTAAAATGGGAATCTACCATGAACTTTGGATACGCCGATAAAAATTAATATCAATTAACGAAAGGAAAATTACAAAATCGATATAAAAATGCGATTACTATAAGTGGAACTCAAAATTTTCATTCTTTTGTACCATTGAATACTAAGACAATAATTGCAAAAATGTTTTCCAACTCAAAAGAAACTTTTGAATGTAAAATAAGTAAATAATTTTTAATAACTATATTTATTTTCTTTAACCTACATATATAATTTGTATGATATTTTAAAAAGTTTATTCAATAATAAAACATTTGTAATTTAATGTTAAAATACAATCTTTTACTTTATGATTCCATAATAACATAATACGAACATAATACTTCTCCAGTCAAAAGTTCCTAAATATATTTAGTTATTTACACGGCTTTTTTGTTTGCAGTTGAGACTGTCAAATTATTTTTTATAAGAGGGACAAGTGATTACTAAAAGTGATAAATAAACATTTCATTTTTTTATGCCATCTAATACAAAGAAAATAATTGCAGAAGTGTTTTCGTATTCAAAAGAAACTTCTGTTTGTAAAATAAGTAAATCATTTTTAACAATTGTATTTATTTTATTTATTGTACTACATATATAATTTTTATAATATTTTAAAAAAGTTCATCTAACAATAAAATATTTGATATTTAACATAAAAAAAAATCTCTTAGTTTATAACGCCATTTTTATTATTTTCCTTCAGAACAAAAAAAACTGATTCCCGACAGTCATATGCACAACGAATTTTATCTATAAAACAAAAAATATCGCATGTCGTAAACTTTCACAAGTAGTTAGATATAAAATAAGCTTCAATTTAGTTTTAAAAAAAAAAAAGAAGCTGTGCTATCTTTTCTTATGTTACACCGTTTTTTCTTATATTACACCGTTAAAAATTATTTCAAAAAACTTACAGTGTACATTTTTGAAAACTTTGTTCTAATACCTATTCAACGACATATCATTTATGAAAATCGATTGAGTAGTTTTTCTACAATCGCTCGTCAAAATGCACTCACATCACAAAATAATAAAATATTGAAGGGCACCCTGTGAAGACCCCTGGTCGAAAAAAAAATTCTAAGAGAACTTGTATCTTTTATTTATGAAAGACTATCTATAAACAAAAAATAATCAAAATTAAAAGGGGTCAAGTCAAAACGTTGTTGAATCTTCGTGAAATTGCTCATATATGTATAAACAGATGAATTAAATTTGTTTTTATTATAAATAAAAGGACTTCATCTAAGGTTTAAAAATAAACAAAGTATCGAATGAGAATTAGGAGTAAGATGAAAATATTTTTCATTCCTCTTTCAAATTTCGAAACTTAATTAATTAATCGAAACTTAATTTCAATATTTTAAGGGAAATAATTTTATTACAAAAACTGCTTGACGTATTAACTCCGCTTGATATTACAGTCAAAGAACTTTGCGAATAAAATTCAACACTTATGACAGCCGAAGGGGTATGCAAATTCTTATTAAATTCTCTAACGGAAATAAACTGTGATTTAAGTAAAATCCTACTCAACGAAATATGGAAACGAATGGATCAGAGAAGAAACAAAACCTTAACAACATTATTGCTATATCTTGACATTGGAGTTATACCACAATCAAACGAATATTTTGACTACGCCACGAAAACTGCTGTGAAAACTTTCTCGCCTCCTAAGCCTTCAAAGATGTACCAGATCCTAGCGATGAAAACAGTGGTAACCAGTTGCAGGTTTCTTGTAATATAAATGACGCACTTACAGTCAACAATCGAAGTAAAAATATATTGCAACAAGAGCTGCAAATAACGATTAACTCAATTACCGATACCACCACAAGAGATACAGTAACAGTGGTAATGAAAATCGCGAGTAATAGTTTAAAAAAACATTTTTGCTATTTAAATTATTTCAAAAAAAGAACTGATGAATTAGACAATTTGTATAGTACTCTGTTGATAATCAACCCCACTTCAACAAAAACTGAAAGGGTTTTCTCTACGGTGGGATATCAAAAATAAGAAATAGCCTAAAATTTAAACATCTTAATGCACTTTTCTTTCTTAAATGCCTATTACAAGAAAACAAATAAAATAAAATGCATAATATGTTCAACCTGTTTGATTTTATTCATAGTTCTTAATACTTCTTTTACTATTCGAATACTAACCGGATATTCGGATATTTAAAGAAAAAGTTATTCGATATTTGGATAACTCAAAAGGTCGAATAACTGAATGCTCTAGAGTTGACGGATGCAAATTTTTGTTTTTTTTAATCTTTTTTTAAAGAATAGACAACAAAGACAATTACAACAAAACAACAACCCCAACCACATAACAAAATAAGACATAGCCCAATATTTCACGACACGATAAATGAAATAATAACAAATAAAAAATAAAAGACAAATTTTTTAAAAAAATGTGCACTTACTAAACTAAATTTGGGTTGCCAATAATCCAGATAGTGGTATATTATGTGTGTGATACATTGTTTTCCTCAATGATTAAAGACCATATATGTTTTGGTTTGACTTTTGTTAAATACTAATTGTATAATTATAATTTATGTAGTATTACTTTATTAAATATTTTAATTAAACCATCCTTGATGGTGTTCTCCATATATCTGACAATAATGTTATTGATCAATCTATTAAGGTAAAACCGGATTTTAAGATATAAACATTGTACCTTAGTATTAAATAAACGGTACAACCGTATTATTTAGATGTATGAAACATCCCTTTCTTAAAGCTAGAATTACTACTTTTATAAATATAATTTACTTACTAAATAAATTAACAAAATATGTATAACTTTTCATTTTATTACTATTCTAAAGGATAAAGGAAAACTTGGAAGCGCATTTTAGCTTACATCCTGAACGGAGCGAATAGTAATTGTTTTCTTGTGGCAATCAGGTCCCTGAAATCCCGGAGTCTTCTTCCACACTGTTTGAAGTGAGATCGGGCAAATCTGGAGAACATGATAAAGAAAAACGCGTTTTAAGATCAACCTTATTTCTCTTATATTCTCCCCCTTTTTCATCTTGGACGATATATGACCTTGGATTCTTGTTTATATTGATTATTTTACCTGGAATCCAATTTATGAATCGTGAGTTCGGATTCCCTATAAAAATGTTGTCATTAATGATTAATTTCATAATCTTCTCTATTTTTTGCAGTATTATTATAATACTGTTTTGTTTTACTTTGCATATTTTTTATTTTTTCTGGTATGTCTTTGACAATTTCCGGATTCAACATTGTGTTAGATATTGGTAATAGAGTTTTGCATCTTCGACTGAATAATATTTGTGAAGGAGATGCACCTAAATTCTGTATTGGGGTATTACGATATTCCAATAAACTTAAAAAAAGATCGATCTTACTTTCAATACTCTTTATCAAAAGATTTTTTGCACTGCCTACATATTTTTCCGCAAATCCATTTGATTTTGGATAATATGGACTACTAAAAGTCAGTCGAATATCTAAAAATTTAGCAAATTCGTTTAATTCAAACGAGTTAAAAGTACTGTTATCACAAACAATTTCGTGAGGTATACCATGAGTAGCGAATAAACATTTTAAATTTTCAATAACTTTAGAACAAGATTTATTAGATAGTGAGATTATTTCAATCCAATTTGAAAAATAATCTCCTATAACTAGATAACAATTTCTAGCATATTCCATAAAATCCATTCCTAGCTTATAAAATCTATATGGTGGCATTTCATGGAAAATTATGGGCTCTTTTATATTTTTACGCATATGTTTTTGACATATGAGTCTGGTGCAGAAAAGTTAATATTTCGGTTCTTAACTAGGGTAGGGAATTATAATTCTATTATTATAGAAAAGTAAGCCTTCTTCATAAAAAATATCTTGACAGTATTTATAAAAAATCATTAAATTTTCCGGAATTTTGTTTTTATTTGCTGGCCAGTCGTTTTGACAATAGAAAACAATTTTCTGTAATGTTGGGTCTGTTATAGCCTCATTGGTAATTTGTTGTTTACTAGTACAACTAATATTAATGCTATGAACAATCTCATCAAAATTTTCACATTCAGTGTCTATTTCCGTTTCATCAACTGATCTTGACAATAAGTCAGCAATGTGCAAATATTTTCCTGGAACATATTGGATCTCCAGGGAATATTTAGCTAATTTTATTCTCATTCGTTGAATTCTTGTAACATAGAGCTTACTTAAATCTTTATTAAAGATAGAAATTAATGGCATATGGTCTGTATGGACAGCTACTTTTCTGCTATAAATATAATAATGGAATTTATTTACCGCAAATGTTATGGCTAATAATTCCTTTTCGATCTGGGCATAATTTTTTCCACACCGGTCAGACTGCAAGATGCAAAGCAAATTGGACCCTGATCCTGAACAATACAAGTCCCTAGACCATATTGAGAAGCGTCACTCTGAATAATTATAGGTTTATTTTCATCTAAATTTGCCAAAGTTGGTGATTTTGTGATAAGATGTTTAATCTTAACAAATTCTTCTGTATGTTTTGAGGTCCAATTGTATTCATTATTTTTTTGCATTAGCTCCCGCTTGTTTTGACATTCTTTAGACAAGTTAGGAATAAAGTTTCTTAGACAATTAATCATCCCCATAACAGACTATAGTCCTTTTCTATCCTTTGGGTTTTCTTTGTTTTGTATTGCTTTAATTCTGTCATGATCCGGCCTTACACCCTTTTCGCTAAAAATATGTTCAATGTATTTTACTTCATTTAATCTGTACTGGAATTTTTCTGAATTGAATTTGACATTTACATGTCTCGTCCTATCAAAAACTAGTTTTAATCTATTGTCATGTTCCTCGCTCGTTTTGCCATACACAATGATATCATCAATGTATACAAATTCGCCCGGTAAATCGCAAAAATTGTTAAGAGTATACCTCTTAAAAATTTCAGGGGCAACATCAATCCCAAATGGCAATCTATTAAATTTGAAACATCCAAAAGAATGTACATAAATTGCTGGAAGCTATATCTAATGGCACTTTCCAAAAACCGTGTTTCAAATCAAGAACCGTAAAAAATTTACTATTGCAAAGCTTTAATCTTAAATCATCGATATTGGGTATCAAAAACTTCTCTCAGACTAGTGCTTTATTAAAATCTCGAGGGTCTAAGCATAAACGAAGCTCTATATTTGGCTTATTGTATATATAAAATACGTATCGTTTATGTAACTTGTGTAATACACTATATTAATCAAAGTTTATATTTTCACACAAACATTTTACATACAATTTATAAATATAATAACTAAAAACATTTATAGTTGTTACAAAGAAATCCACTATTATAATTATTTAAACCACAAGTATTATTTTATTATTATAATAATTTAAAAGCAGAATTATAACATTTCGCGTACACATTAATTGCGATTACTGTAGGACCGCTTATTCTGATATCGATATCATAATTAAAATTAAAATTAAACATTTTATGAGAAAGAAACATTACAAGTTAACAGTCATTTTTTATTAGAAATAAATAAAACAGCTGATCCATATTTGTCTCTCTCAATCTCTGTTACACACATACACAAATAAATATATAATTTGTTAGGGTCCTACAGGCTTTTCCACTATGATAATAGTACTAACCCAACTCTTTGGATGCTCTACTTTGGATATTGCTCCTAAATCGTCAAGTTTTTTCAAACGAGCTTGTAGAGGTTTCATTAGCGCATTAGCGCATTCGCCATTCTTTTTGCTGGTTTGACAACAGGTTCAAACTCTCTTCTGATTCTTAAGGAACATGGGTTTGGAAAACAGCGTAAGCCGTTGAAAACATCCTTGTTGTTAGCCAAAATCTTTCCTTACTCTGACTAATCATATGAATTTTTTTCACAAATCCAAATTCCTGACAACCCAAAAGACCGAAAATAGGCAATGACTCAGTATGTAAAACAACAAATTCCTGTGTTAAATTACAATTCCGAAAACTACACTTTAAGGAAACGATTCTTATACGGAGCACATTTTGTGACCGCTGTAAGACTATATACACAAGTTTTGTGGTATTAGCTGAAAATTTTGCTTAATTTTATCCAAATATTTGAAAGGTAAAATATTTATTTCAGACCCTGAGTCTAATTTGAAACCAATAAATATATTTCCGAAATTAAGATTTTCGAACCACTATGCACGCATACCTTCACACCTAACTAGACTACAAATAAAGAGAGAATCGGTTTCACTACTTTTACCATTACTTTGAATTGTGTGTTTATTTTCCGGATACTCTTTATCATCTACAATATCTTCGCACGAGATTTCATTAGTTCCATAGAGTTTCTTGGACCTCATTGCCTTACATGCCACATAAAAATGACCTTGCCAATTGCATATTTTACAAATTTTGTTAAATGCTGGGCATCTGTTTTTAGGATGTACAGTTAAGCAGCGATCACAATTAATTCTTTCCCTTCCCCTAAAAGAAAAATGTTCATTATTTTTATTACCATTGTTAAAATAATAAGAATAATTCTAGATCAAGATTAGCGGTATTCATCAATTTGTTACTTAACGTATAGTTATGTAATCCCAAAATGAAAATAATTAAATCTCGAATCATGTGATTTTTATCTACACCGAACTCGCATCCAGCAGCCAATTGCTCTAGTTGTGATAAAAAATTATCAAAACTTTCTCCTTGTCTCTGCTTGGTTTTGTAAAATTTCATCCTTTCATAAATAGAATTCTTTTTTGGATTGCAGTATTTTTCAAATTCGTGCAAAATGGCGTCCATTTTTATTTTAGATTTATCTGTTTCTTTTGAAATATCCCATGAATAATATTTGGCCCGAGTTTCCTTTTCGATTACATTTAGAAGTATCGCTTTTTTAATTTCTTCACTTTCACTGTCCTTTTCCGAGGCCACCATAAAGTTGAAAAACTCTCTTTTAAATCTTTCAAAGTTTATTGAAGCACTAATTCATCCGGTTTATTGAATTCCTTTGTTACAAAATACACTACACCGCACCGTTATATATATGTATATACAAATATATTTATTTTTCAAATTTGTTTAAAGATTTATTTTATATTCACTTTTTTGTTGTTAAAAAAAAATCACAATTTAACATCCTATAAACTGCGCCATGTTTTGGTTTGACTTTTATTAAATACTAATTGTATAATTATAATTTATATAGTATTACTTTATTAAATATTTTAATTAAACCATACTTGATGGTGTTCTCCATATATCTGACAATAATGTTATTGATTAATCTATTAAGGTAAAACCGGCTTTTAAGATATAAACATTGTACCTTAGTATAAAATAGTACAGTTTATTTATTTACCGTACTATTTGGATGTATGAAACAATATATAGCTATATAAAGGCTCGTTTCTTCAAGCAAGCAATGGTGTGCTATCATCAAAGAATACTTCATAACTAAGATTGAGAGTGCGAGTGCAAAACTGTTGATAATATAAGAAAAAAGTAAAAAATTAATTAAGAAAAACTTAATTTATTAATAAAAGGTAATTTTTTTGGGACGAGCTCAAAGCGAGTCCTGACTTGTCACAAATGACGCAATCATTTCATTTGTTGCAAAACGGAAGCAGGTTACGACTTGCACTCTTTTTCAATGCACTAAACGGAATAGAGTGGTAAATCCAAATTTTGTTATAGCGCGCTTGATTTTCGTCGTATCTGTCTCGTTCATGCATCAAACGATAGCCCTACACAGTGGAAAAAGTTACTGCAATTTTTAATACATACAAGCTTTGCTGTATGAGTTATGTAAAGCAAGTTATTATTAAATTGCAAAACAAATGTTGCACTTAAACTAATTTAAATGCAAAACTACAAATTTTAGTACCACTGTAACATCATAATTTATTTTTTTTAGAAATGGTAAATATTTGAAAACAACTTGCTACGCTAGAAGTTTGAAAACAACTTGTTAATGCTAAGAGCATAAAATTAACATTAAAGCAAGCTTTGCATTGTTTTATATATAATGGAGACTTTGGTAGGACCTATATGTGTAGCGATTCGCATTACGTATTCAGCTTTCTGTTAACTGTAATATTTGTTTAAGTTGTATGTAAAAAAAGAGTAAAGGCTAAAACTTGGATCTGTCTCCTGTTGCTGCAAGCTCTTCAATTTGAAATAAATACTTTGAGGGGGTAGTGAACACAAATATTTTCGAAGAAGAAAACATGAAAGTACAAATGAAAAAGCGCCATATGTCGGTACAAATTAATTAGGATCAAGTTCAAAAAACTGCATACTTTTATCGTTGGTAATTATAATATGTACATTATGGTGAATTTGAAAAGTATAAATTTAAGACGGCTGTGAAGTTTGAAACGTCAGACAGATGAGCAAAGCTTTATAAAATGAGTTATCTTGTATAATGTGACATATTATTTGAAACACTTTTAATAGATCGAATTTGATATGAATTTTTATTAACAGTTGAAGAAACGACTTTTTTACGTTTACAAATAATTTACACATGATATTTCATTAAAAACTCACAACTCACAAGTTTCTTTTGCTTAGTGTATAATGTACATATAGTGTAGGTGTACTTACTGCCTTCTACAATATTTGAATACATGAACAATGGTACGTTTTTGTGTAACCACTAACCATAGCTTTATTAATAACTAGGAAAAACTAAAGTAATTGCAGTTAATTAGCTAAAAATAGACAAATCAGTTAAGGTAGTCAATCCACTTACAACAATAACATTAATAAATAATTAAATCTATATAAAGAATTTACAAATTACTTATATAAATCTAATTTTGAATTCAAATTTAAAATCTAGTAAAAGTGTGAACATTTTAATTAATTAAACAAATATTTAATTCGATATCGAACATCTTTTTTTAAACCGACTTAAAAAAAGAGGAGCTGTTCTGTGGTTCATTGTAGGCTTCTATGTATGTTCACCGATTTTTCGATAACGGCTTATTCGATTTGGATGATTTAAATCGTATTATCTTAGGGTAGATTCCGATGTGGTCCCATAATTTTTTCTATGACGTGAAAAATACTGTTTTTCAGAAAATTGTAAAAAATTATATTTTTCTATGATAGCATATGAAAAGTCTATTTTCATCACGCTTAATGACATATGAAAATTATTATTACACTAGCGTAAAAAGAATAACAATTTGTAGTTGCTACGGTTTTTCACAGGGTTGCTAATATACACGTATAAAACGTTTTATACGTTACACGTATAAAACGTAACGTATAAAACGTATATAACGTGTAAAACGAAATTCTGTCATATAATGAATATAATGAAAACGAAACACTGTCACGAAATTCACTCATAAAAAATTAAAAATACTTCTTACTTCAGATATTAATTATATTTTTAATTTTTATACTTAGTAAAAAAATAATTAGGTAGTTATAAATTATTTATATATTTTATAATTTATAACAAAAACTTTTTAAATTCTAGATGTTATTTGAATGTATATTTACTTTATCCGAAAGACTATGTTACTGAACATTAAACTGGTTAATAAATTTTAATTCACTAGATTTGAATATTGAAAATTTTGAATTATATATTAGAGATTTTTTTGAGTACTTAAACCGAAGCAATTAAGTTAGTTTTGAATTTTTCAACACGTATACTACATATAGTATATGATTTTCTTTCATTTTGATTCCAACATTTACTAAATGAGAAACATTTTGGATTAGAAACATTTGGCCCATGAAATTAATTATTTGGTAACATGAAATGTTATTGAATATATGAAATATGGTTCAACCCAGCTTTAAGTCCTCCCATCTAATAAGAACGGCTGGGAAATATTATGTTGTTGCAGAATAAATGTCGTTCTTTTTCTAGCAGTTAGGGAAATTATTAGGGATTGTTAGAGAGATGTTTTTAAGAAATTTTGTTGTGTGAATCCGGGTTGCACCACTTCCAATTAATAGGCACAGTTTGAAAATATCAGGTTCTTGCAGATCAAATCTTCTTTTTATACAAAAGTTGTAATAGTTTAAATATGTATTAAAGTCAAACGAAAAAGTTTAGAGAAGTTTATTGAGTAAATTCAATTTTGGTCATTGATGAATAATAGGTATGGTTGGAAATGTCAAATTATTGCAGATTAAATTTGTTTTGAAAACAAATAATTATATTTTGAAAAGAATCATTTACGTTAAATATGGAAATTTTCTGAACTAATAGGAATAGTTGGGTAAGAAATTATCATGACGACGCTATATTTTCTAAAACACTGTTCCTATAAGTCCAGAGCTTTATAAATATTAAATATCACGAGTACGATGAATAATACGCCCGCGATAGTATTATATAAATGTATTTTTATTTATTAAGGATTTTACTTTTATATGGTATAAAACGAAAATAATTGTGTGTTTTATACTGTACGTTTTACACGTTTTATACGTACGTATAATACGTGTTTTATACGTTACCGTATTATACGTACCAACCCTGGTTTTTCATATAATTTACAAAGTTTTTTAAACAACGCAACCATGAAAAATTAGAATATGAATTTTTTTAGTATTAGCTCCGAAAAATGATTACTTTTAGAACTGTTTAGAGTCCGCAAAATTGTATTTTAGCGGCCTAGTACTTAAAGTCGTTATGACAACACTTTAGCGGATTCAAAATTTGTTTTCATTTTATATTATAATTATTTTCAAATTATAATCACAATTGCTTTGATAAGCTTTGTTCAAAAATCAAATTTTTAGGTACGCAAGAATACAAATTAAGCAATAAATTAGAAAAAAAATCCTAAGAGCTAATACTAAAAAACGTTGTATGCAACACGTAAGCAAATGGCTTTAGCAGACTCATCTTCATATTACAGACTCGGCTGGCGCCTCGTCCGGAAACATTACGATTCGTCCGCTAAAACCATATTTTGCGTACTTGTTACATAAACTATTATTTATGTTATGTTGTCGATGTTATATTAATGTTATGTTGTCGATTTCTAATTTTATAATTTATAGTAAATATCGATTATATATATACTATCATAGAAAAAATTGTATTTCCTACGCGAGATAAGAACAAAAAAACAATGTTTTCATCTCTTGTAGGAATAAAAAAAATCGAAAGAAACCTATAGAAAACGAATAGTTTTCTATCGTTTGCTATCAGTTTCTATCGTATTTAATCATTTTAAACGCATAGACTATATCTGCCAGATAGAAAACGCACCGTAATCTATCGTAACCAATATAATTTTTCAGTTTTCAGTTTCAATGGTTTTTCTACGATAGAATTTCTATCATAGTTAATCGTTTTAAATCTGAAGATGACGATTGAAATTTTTTTTGGTGAAATGGAAAAAGTTTTGAATCGTTTTCTGTCCGACATTACATATATAGCACCTATCGTAACCTATCGTATTTTCCCGGCATTAAATTTCTAACGGGCTGAATCTGATTGAGATGTTTTCAGGAGAAATCAACCAATCGTAATCTATTGTTATCTGTAGGACTTTTCCTTTTCGATTTCAATGGTTTTTTACGATAGAATTCCTATCGTAGTTAATCGTTTTAAATCTGAAGATCACGACTGAAATTTTTTTGGTAAAACTAAACAAGTTTTGAATAGTTTTCTATCATACATTCCAATTTTTTCAAGAAAAACAAACCAATCGTAGTCTACCGTAACCTATGGGATATTTCAGATTTGGTTTCAATGGGTTTTTTACGATAGAATTTTTATCGTTGTTAATCGTTCTGAATCTGAAGTTTTTGATTGAAATTTTTTGGTAAAACTGAACAAGTTTTAAACCGTTTTCTATCGTACATTCCATATGTACCAATCGTAACCTATCGTATTTTCCGCCATCCGATTGCTATCGGTTTGAATCTCAAATTTACGATTGAAATTTTTTCAAGAAAAACAAACCAATCGGAACCTACCGTCACCTATGGGATATTTCAGATCTGCTTTCAATGGGTTTTTACAATAGAATTTCTATCGTTGTAAATCGTTCTGAATCTGAAGTTTTTGATTGAATTTTTTTTATTAAAACTGAACAAGTTTTTCAGCGTACACCTATCGTATTTTCCGCCAACAGATTCCTATCGGGTTGAATCTGAAGTTTACGATTGCAATTTTTTAACCTATGGGATATTTCAGATTTGGTTTCAATGGGTTTTTTGCGATAGAATTTCTATCGTTGTTTATCGTTCTGAATCTGAAGTTTTTGATTGAAATTTTTTGGTAAAACTACACTGAAAGAAAAAAGGACTTGAATAGAACGACATAAAACATTATATTAAAGACTTTAACATTGTTATTCAGCCGAAGAAACATGTCATTGTATTAACGAAATGCCAATAGCTAAATTATGAAATTTTCATTAAACAACGTCATACGACATTGTTTAATAAAATTTTTTTTTCATAATTCTATGAACTGTTGCGTAACTTTATGAAAGATATTCATTAATAAACATGATGGGTATTAATGAAATATTATCATCAAATCAATGAAAAAACGTCATAATTTAATAAACATTGTTAGAATGACAGCAGACATTATAATCATGACTTTGGCATAATTTTTTTCTGATATTTGACATTATTTTAATGTTAAACAAACATTAAATTATGAATAAGTTATTATGAATTTATTATATAATGATAAATCTCACTTCAGGACCTTAATCAGAACTTAATATTAAGGTCATATTAGAATTAAAATTTTGGAACCGTTCCTAACAAAAACACAGGGCTTTTGAGTTATTAATATATCAAAACACATTTTATTTTATTTATTTTACATGCTGTCATCTGTGTATCCCTATCCTATCCCACCGAAAAAAGTTAAGGAGAAGATTGAAAAATGAAAAACAAATTAAATTTTGAAATTCACACTTTTTATTTGTTTTTTAAAAATTCAGATAAAATATACACTTTCGAATATTTTGGTTTACTGTTTAAATTAAAAAAGTGGTATCCAACAAAACTCCAAAACATTTCTGCAGGAGACGGAAATTTTAAATTAAAAACATAAAACATTTTGAAGCATATGTCGATTGCTCTAATAAGGCTATTGAATGAATACTTCATAGTATCAAAATAAACAAAAATTTCTTGTATATCTTGAATACTATCGCCTATGCATAGTATGATGGGTTGGACATGCAAATCTCGTTTTTTTAAGAAGAGGTGGTCTTCTACTTCTTGTGTACATTTACCAACATATAAAAATGGCTGCTGGAAATCCTTAATTGACCTCTGTTCAGCTGGCCCCCCCACCACGCAAAAATAAAAACAAAATTAGCTCAGAATTAGGAGCTATTTAGGAGCTTTCAGAAAACGCAAGAATAAAAATTTGAGCTCAACCCCCTAAGCAGAAATCTTCATTTGTAAGTGGGGGGGCTGAGTGAGCGTTCACTCAGCCCCCTCACACCTTAAAAATAACCCTAGAGGATCGTAAATAGGCTCAGAATTAGGAGCTATTTAGGAGCTCTTAAGGCTGCATACTTTTGATTTTAGAGCTCCACCCCTAATTCTTAAAACAACCCCAAAACAGGTTTGGCCCCCCCCACCATGCAAAAATCAAAAACATTATATCTCAGAATTAGGAGCTATTTAGGAGCTTTCAAAAAACGCAAGAATAAAATTTAGAGCTCCACCCCTATTCTTAAAACTACCCCAAAACTAGTTTGAAATCGGAGATGACACATAAAAATAACATTAAATTAAAAATTTCTTTACTGCATGTAATTCTTGAATTACAAAAAACGTAAAAACAAGCAACTGTTTATTTATCAGTTGCAACCCTTTAGAAGAAAAACCACCCCTTGGGTCAAAAACGCTTAAGGGAACTATGTTAAACATACTCGACACAAAAATATTTAAGGGTGCGGATAAAGTTCCGATTTAGGAGCCTACTAAATGTGTCATTTTATATTTCTGATTTTCTACCCTTCAGAAAGTGCCACCCCTTGTATCATACACGCATCAGGGAACTATGCTAAAGCATAGAGATACGGATCTTTTTATGTAGGAAAATAATTTTTTGAATTAGGAGCTTACTAAATATGTCACTCTATATTTCTGATTACCACCCTTCCGAAAGTGCCACCCCTCATACCAAACACGCATAAGAGAACTATGTTAAAGCATAGAGATACTGATCGTGTTAAGTAGGTAAATCATTTTTTGATGCAAGAGTTTACTAAATATGTAACTCTATATTTCTGATTGCAACCCTTTAGGAAAAGACACCCCTTGTACCATACACGCATAAGGATGCTATGTTAAAGCATAGAGATTCGGATAGTTTTATTTAGGAAAATAATTTTTTGATTTAGGACCTTAGTAAATATGTCATTCTATATTTATGATTGCAACCCTTTATAAAAACCCACCCCTTGTACCATACACGCATAAGGGAACTATGTTAGAGCATAGAGATACTGATCGTGTTATGGAGGTTAATCATTTTTTGATTTAGGACCTTACTAAATATATCACTTTATATTTATGATTGCAACCCTTTAAAAAAGCCACCCCTTGTACCATACACGTGTAAGCGAACTATGTTGAAGTGTAGAGATACGGATCGTTTTGTGTAGGCAAATGATTTTTCGATTTAGGAGCTTAATGAATATGTCACTCTATATTTCTGATTGCAACCCTTTAGAAAGTGCCACCCCTCTTATCATATACGCGTAAGAGAACTATTTTGTGGCATAGAGGTACGGATCGTTTTATGTAGGTAAATGATTTTTCGATTTAGGAGCCTCCTAAATAAGTTTATTTAAGTTTCTGATTGCGACCTATTAGAAAAAGCCACCCCCTTGTACGATACACTCATAAGGAAACTATGTTAAAGCATAGAGATACTGATCGTGTTATGTAGGTTAATCATTTTTTGATTTAGGAGCTTACTAAATATGTCACTCTATATTTCTGATTGCAACCCTTTAGAAAAAGCCACCCCTTGTACCATACAAGGATAAGGGAATTATGTTAAAGCATAGAGATACTGATCGTGTTATGTAAGTAAATGATTTTTCGATGTAGGAGCTTACTAAATATATCACTCTATATTTCTGATTGCGACCCTTAAGAAAAAGCCACCCCTAGTACCATACATGCGTAGGGGAAATATGGTCAAGCAATACGGATCGTTTTTTGTAGGTCAATCATTTTTTAGATTTAGGAGCTTACTAAATATGTCACTCTATATTTTTGATTGCAACCCATAAGCAAAAGTCACCCCTTGTACCATACACGCGTAAGGGATCTTTGTTAAAGCGTAGAGATGCGGATCGTGTTATATAAGTAAATGATTTTTCGATTTAGAAGCTTACTAAATATTTCACTATATATTTTTGATTGCAACCCTTTAGAAAAAGTCACCCCTTGTACCATACACGCGGTAGAGAACTATGTTGAAGCGTAGAGGTACAAATCGTTTTATGTATGTAAATGATTTTTCGATTTAGGAGCTTACTAAATATGTCACTCTATATTACTTCGGTCTGAAAGACCTAAGTATTACATTCATGAGCTCAAAATGAAATTCTTACCCCCACTTTTTTTGACATTTCTCGACGTTTTAGGACCTCCTGATTCTAAAAAAGCAAAAAAAAAAAAATGTATGTCTGTCTGTCGGCCGGCCGGCCGTCATTACCTACGCTGCAGGGAAAACAACTGGAGGGATTTCAAAAATTTTTTTTTCTAAAAATAGGTATACTCAAGGGACAGGTCCGAAAGGACGCTGTGTTCGATAACTGTACCGGAAGTGTGTCAAAAAAATCATTATGTGTGTCAAAACAAGGAAATTTGCATATTTTTGGCTTAAAAAACGTTCATTTTAAGTGATTACGAGTAGGAACATTGAATTTGGAGAAATCTTGATGGTCGGGATTGGTATGTGAGATCAAAAACTAGATTATTGCATTATAAGTTTGTCAAAAAAAAGTTGTCAAGTGTGTCAAAAGAAAGATTTTTATTTATTTTTTTACCTAATTTTTTGGAAAAAAAATATAAAATTAATTGTTTGTTTGAAATGAAGTTTTATTATTATTATTGAGAATTATGGCAATATAAGTTTGTCAAAAAAGTGTTGTCAAGTGTGTCAAAAGAAAGATTTTTATTTTTTTTTTCCCAATTTTTTGGAAATAAAATTGTTTGTTTAAAATGAAATTTTATTATTATTATTGAGAATTATGGCATTATAAGTTTGTCAACAAAATGTTGTCAAGTGTGTCAAAAGATTTTTATTTAGTTTTTTACCCAATTTTTTGGAAAAAAAATAAATTGTTTGTTTGAAATGAAATTTTATTATTATTATTGAGAATTATGGCATTATAAGTTTGTCAAAAAATGTTGTCAAGTGTGTCAAAAGAAAGGTTTTTATTTATTTTTTACCCAATTTTTTTAGAAAAAAATAAAATTAATAGTTCGTATGACATGATATTTTATTATTATTATAGAGAATTATGGCATTATAAGTTTGTCAAAAAATAATGTCAAGTGTGTCAAAAAATGATTTCATTTAATTTTTTAGCCAATATTTTGGGAAAAAAATGTAGCTGTTTTTATGACGTAAATGTAATTTAAAATGAGATTGGACATGGAAATTTTTGAATTTGTTGTAGTTTTTGAAATATTTTTGGAATTTTGAAAAAGTTTGTATTTTTGATTTTGTATAATTTTTGCAATATTTTTAGAATTTCGGCAAAAGTTTTAATTTTTGATTTTGTAAGAATTTTTGAAATATTTTTAGAATTTTGAAAAATTTTTAATTTTTGATATTATTATAATTTTTGGAATTTTGAAAAAAGTTTTAATTTTTGATTTTGTAATAATTTTTGCAATATTTTTAGAATTTTGGAAAAGTTCGAATTTTTAAGAATTTTTGGCATATCATCAGAATTTAGAAAAAGTTTAAATATTTGATTTCATTCTAATTTTTAGAATATTTTTGGTATTTTGAAAAAGTTTGATTATATTTAATTTAACAATATTTTTGGAATTTTGATTACAATTATCCGGCAACGTATTGATGTTTCGTGTTAGTTTTGTAATAAATTTTTAAACAGAGTCTATCTCTGAATACTTGTACTTTAACAAAGAGTTATGTTTGATATTCATCGCTGCCCAAAACTAAAAACCATGTCCTCATAAAAGTTTTGTTGCCGAAAACTATATCAAAATCCTTAACCCAGACCGAAGTCTTGATATCTCAGAGCTTGAGATTTCAGCCCCTCCATATTTTCTGGTTTGCAACCGTTTAGAAAAAGCCACCCCTTGTACCATATACGCATTACGAGAACTATGTTAAAGCATAGAGATATGGATCGTTTTATGTAGGTTAATCATTTTTCGATTTAGGAGCTTACTAAATCTGTCACTCTTTATTTCTAGTTTGCAACGCTTTCGAAAAAGTGCCACCCCTTGTACCATACACGCATAAGGAGGCTATGTTAGAGCATAGAGATACTGATCGTTTCATAAAGGTAAGTGATTTTTCGATTTAGGAGCTAACTAAATATGTCAATCTTTATTTCTGATTGCAACCCTTTAGAAAAAGTCACTTCTTGTACGATACACGCATAAAGAAGATATGTTAGAACATAGAGACAATGATCGTTTCATGTAGGTAAGTGATTTTTCGATTAAGGAGCTTACTAAACATGTCAATCTATATTTCTGATTGCAACCCTTTAGAAAAAGTCATTTCTTGTACCATACCCGCATAAGGGAGCTATTTTAAAGCATAGCGATACGCATCGTTTTACGTAGGTAAATCATTTTTTGATTTAGGAGCTTACTAAATATGTAACTCTATATTTCTGATTGCAACCCTTTAGAAAAAGCCACCCCTTGTATCATATCCGCGTAAGAGAACTATTTAAGAGCATAAAGCTACGGAGGTTTAGGAAGCTCCTAAATCGAAAAATCAGTCACCTACATAAAACGATGCGTATCTCTATGGTTTTACATAGTTCCCTTATACGTGTTTAGTACAAGAGGGGGCTTTTTCTAAAGTATTGCAATCAGAAATATAGAGTGACATATTTAGTAAGCTCCTAAATCGAAAAATCATTTACTTATATAAAACGATCCGCATCTCTACGCTTTAAAAAAGTTCCCTTACGCGTGTATGGTATATGGGGTAGCTTTTTCTAAAGGGTTGCAATCAAAAATATAGAGTGACATATTTAGTAAGCTCCTAAATCACAAAATTATTTTGCTAAATAAAACGATCCGTATCTCTATGCTTTAACATAGCTTCCTCATGCGTTTATGGTACAAGGTGTGGCTTTTTCTAAAGGGTTGCATTCAGAAACCTCTGTTCAGCTGACCCCACAACCACGCATAAATAAAAAAAATTTAGCTCAGAATTAGGAGATATTAAGAAGCATTCAAAAAACGTAAGAATAAAATTTAGAGCTCAACCCCCTTAGCAAAAATCTTCATATGAAAATGGGGGGCTGGGTGAACGTTCACTCAGCCCCCCACACCTTAAAAATAGCCCTAGAGGATCGTTAGTAGGCTCATAGTCAGGAGCTATTTAGGAACTCTTAAGGCTGTATACTTTTGATTTTAGAGCTCCAACCCTATTCCTTAAACCACCCCAAAACTAGTTTGCAAAGGGAGACGACATATAAAAAATAACATTAAATTAAAAATTTCTTTACTACATGTAATTCTTGAATTAAAAAAAACTTAAAAACAAGCAACTGTTTATTTCTCAGTTGCAACCCTTTAGAAAAAAAACCACACCTTGGGTCAAAAACCAAAAACGCTTAAGGGAACTATGTTAAACATAGTCGACACAAAAATATTTAAGGGTGCGGATAAAGTTCCGATTTAGGAGCCTACTAAATGTGTCATTTTATATTTCTGATTTTCTACCCTTCAGAAAGTGCCACCCCTTGTATCATACACGCATAAGGGAACTATGTTAAAGCATAGAGATACGGATCTTTTTATGTAGGAAAATAATTTTTTGAATTAGGAGCTTACTAAATATGTCACTCTATATTTCTGATTACCGCCCTTCCGAAAGTGCCACCTCTCATGCCATACATGCGTAAGGGAACTATGTTAAAGCATAGAGATTCGGATCGTTTTATATAGGCAAGTGATTTTTCGATTTAAGAGCTTACCAAATATGTCGCTCTATATTTCTGATTGCAACCCGTTTGAAATAACCACCACCATACACTCATAAGAGAACTATTTTAAAGCATAGAGGTACGTTTCGTTTTATGGAGGTAAATGATTTTTCAATTTAGGAGCTTACTAAATAAGTTTTTCTAAGTTTCTGATTGCAACCCTTTAGAAAATGCAACCCCTTGTATCATACAGGCTTAAGGGAACTGTGTTAAAGCATAGAGATACTGATCGTGTTATGTTGGTAAATCATTATTTGATTTAGATGCTTACTAAATATGTCACTCTATATTTCTGATTGCAACCCTTTCGTAAAAGCCACCCCTTGTACGATACACGCATAAGAAAGCTATGTTAAAGCATAGAGATACTGATCGTTTTATGTAGGTAAGTGATTTTTCGATTTAGGAGCTTTCTATACAAGTCTTTCTACGTTTCTGATTGCAACCTTTTAGAAAAGCCACCCCCTTGCACGATACACGCTTAAGGGAGCTATGTTAAAGCGTAGAGATGCGGATCGTTTTATTTAGGAAAATAATTTTTTGATTTAGGAGCTTGTCATGTGTCACTCTACATTTTTTGAATGCAACCCTTTAGAAAAAGCCACCCCATGTACCATACACGGATAAGGGGACTATGTTAAAGCATAGAGATACTGATCGTTTTATGTAGGTAAATCATTTTTTGATTTTGGAGCTTACTAAATATGTCACTCTATATTTCTGATTGCAACTCTTTAGAAAATGCCAACCCTTGTAGGATACACGCATATGGGAACTATGTTAAGGCATAGAGGTACGGATAGTTTTATGTAGGTAAATTATTATTCGATTTAGAAGCTATCTAAACATGTCACTCTTTATTTCCGATTGTAACCCTTTAGAAAAAGCACCCCTTGTACGATTCACGCATACGGGAGCTATGTTAAAACATAGAGATACTGATCGTTTTATGTAGGAAAATAACTTTTTGATTTAGGACCTTACTAAATATGTCACTCTTTATTTCTGATTGCAAACCATTTTGAAAAAACCACCCCTTTGTACCATATACGCATAAGGGAACTATGTTAAATCATAGAGATACTGATCGTGTTATGTAGTAAAAGGAGATACGGATCGTTTTATGTAGGTAAATGATTTTTCGATTTACGAGCTTACTAAATATGTCACTCTATATTTCTGATTTGCAACCCTTTAGAACAAGCCACCCCTTGTACCATACACGCATAATGGAACTATGTTAAAGCATAGAAATACGGATCGTTTTATGTAAGTAAATGATTTTTCGATTTAGGAGCTTACTAAATATGTCACTCTATATTTCTAAATGCAATGCTTTAGAAAAAGCCCCCTCTTGTACTAAACACGTATAAGGGAACTATGTAAAACCATAGAGATACGCATAGTTTTATGTAGGTGACTGATTTTTCGATTTAGGAGCTTCCTAAACTTCCGTAGCTTTATGCTCTTAAATAGTTCTCTTACGCGGATATGATACAAGGGGTGGCTTTTTCTAAAGGGTTGCAATCAGAAATATAGAGTGACATATTTAGTAAGCTCCAAAATCAAAAAATGATTTACCTACATAACACGATCAGTATCTCTATGCTTTAACATAGCATCCTTATGCGTGTATGGTACAAGGGGTGGCTTTTTCTAAAGGGTTGCAATCAGAAATATAGAGTTACATATTTAGTAAGCTCCTAAATCAAAAAATGATTTACCTACGTAAAACGATGCGTATCGCTATGCTTTAAAATAGCTCCCTTATGCGGGTATGGTACAAGAGGTGACTTTTCTTAAAGGGTTGCAATCAGAAATATAGATTGACATGTTTAGTAAGCTCCATAATCGAAAAATCACTTACCTACATGAAACGATCATTGTCTCTATGTTCTAACATATCTTCTTTATGCGTGTATCGTACAAGAAGTGACTTTTTCTAAAGGGTTGCAATCAGAAATAAAGATTGACATATTTAGTTAGCTCCTAAATCGAAAAATCACTTACCTTCATGAAACGATTAGTATCTTTATGCTCTAACATAGCCTCCTTATGCGTGTATGGTACAAGGGGTGGCACTTTTCCTAAAGCGTTGCAAACCAGAAATAAAGAGTGACAGATTTAGTAAGCTCCTAAATCAAAAAATGATTAACCTACATAAAACGATCCATATCTCTATGCTTTAACATAGTTCTCGTATGCGTGTATGGTACAAGAGGTGGCTTTTTCTAAACGGTTGCAAACCAGAAATATAGAGTGACATATTTAGTAAGCTCCTAAATCGAAAAATCATTTACATACATAAAACGATTTGTACCTCTACGCTTCAACATAGTTCTCTACCGCGTGTATGGTACAAGGGGTGGCTTTTTCTAAAGGGTTGCAATCAAAAATATATAGTGAAATATTTAGTAAGCTCCTAAATCGAAAAATCATTTACTTATATAACACAATCCGCATCTCTACGCTTTAACAAAGTTCCCTTACGCGTGTATGGTACAAGGGGTGACTTTTGCTTATGGGTTGCAATCAAAAATATAGAGTGACATATTTAGTTAGCTCCTAAATCTAAAAAATGATTGACCTACAAAAAACGATCCGTATCTCTTTGCTTGACCATATTTCCCCTACGCATGTATGGTACTAGGGGTGGTTTTTTCTTAAGGGTCGCAATCAGAAATATAGAGTGATATATTTAGTAAGCTCCTACATCGAAAAATCATTTACTTACATAACACGATCAGTATCTCTATGCTTTAACATAATTCCCTTATCCTTGTATGGTACAAGGGGTGGCTTTTTCTAAAGGGTTGCAATCAGAAATATAGAGTGACATATTTAGTAAGCTCCTAAATCAAAAAATGATGAACCTACATAACACGATCAGTATCTCTATGCTTTAACATAGTTTCCTTATGAGTGTATCGTACAAGGGGTGGCTTTTTCTAATAGGTCGCAATCAGAAACGTAAATAAACTTATTTAGGAGGCTCCTAAATCGAAAAATCATTTACCTACATAAAACGATCCGTACCTCTATGCCACAAAATAGTTCTCTTACGCGTATATGATAAGAGGGGTGGCACTTAGTGTTTCCAATCCGGTTTAAGCCGGATTGAAATTATCCGGATAATGCGTAAAAATTTTGCTATCCGATATCCGGTTAATTCACAAAAAATATCCGGATAACTAAATTAAAGCAAAAAAAAATTATTTGCGCTATTTACCTTTTTAAAATTTTTAACCAGCTACTACTAATTTTTTCATAATAGACGATTTCGTTTTGTTGATCTAAGAATTATCATTCCAGCAATTGTTTTGTACTTGAATTTTTAGAAGTGTAATTTAGACTGGGTTCCAATTGAATGTTAATTGGTCTCCGCAATACTAAAATGATTTAGCACATTTTCAAGTTGACTAAATCCAATACTTGCATTGTAGACTTATTTGAGCTGACAGTTAAACATTAACTTCAAGTTTAATTTTAAAATTTCAAAATTGTTAAGAATTTTAAATTCTATTATAAAATTTAAAGTTTTTGTATTATTAAATATCAGAACAATATATTATTGAATATTGTGTATCAAATCAGTTTTTGGTCATCTTCCGTTAGAGAAAATTTATTTATTTTAATTATTTATTCACTTTGATGTTTGAAACTATAAATTATTTTCTAGTTTTTAATGCAAACAACTCAATAACAATTATATGATTTTTGTCACCGGTGTTCAAATCTATAATTATTTAGAAGAAATAAATTGGAACGATATCATGCTAAATTTTTAAATTTAGCACGATTTAGAATTTGGAGACCATTTAGCATTCTATTGGAATGCAGTTTTATATTTACAAACTAAAAACAGTATTTTTCCGTGTCATAATTTACAGTTCAATTTTGAGTAATTTATAAATATTTAAAGTTAATCACATTAAGACAGTCTATTAACAAAAGGAAAAATGTTGAGCTAGTTTCATTAATGATGTTGTTGCAGGATTCAACATTATCCCAATATGATAATTTTAACGATTTTAGTTATGTTTCTAAAACATCAGCTATCATTTATGCAAAAAAGTTAATAAAAAGTTTGTTTCCGGATACCAAAACATCCGAAAATGTTTAGTTAATAATGGCAGATGAATAAGATAAGGAAAATGAAAATTCTCCAAATCGGACCGAACTCACCGAATGTACATTAGTCATGGAATTGAAAAATACGATTTCACCAATCGAAAATAGTAAAGTTATTCGTTCAAATAATTATTCATTGCCGGACAAGAAATTTAATTTATATAGCGCATGTAAAACACTCATTCCTAACCTAGAAAAGCTAATAAAAACTAGAAATCGTTTGCAGCTTCCAATGTTAAACGCTCTTGTATTTTTTAAATATTATTTTGCAGATGAAAATAAATTTTGATTGCTTTTGATTTGATTTTAATTTTTTAAAACTATTGTTTTCATTAAAGGCATTATCCGGATTATTATCCGGATATCCGGATAACTACTTTACATACTATTCGATATCCGGATAGTTAAAATCACGAATAATTGGAAACACTAGTGGCACTTTCTAAAGGGTTGCAATCAGAAATATAGAGTGACATATTCATTAAGCTCCTAAATCGAAAAATTATTTGCCTACATAAAACGATCCGTACCTCTACACTTCAACTTAGTTCGCTTACGCGTGTATGGTACAAGGGGTGGCCTTTTTAAAGGGTTGGAATCATAAATATAAAGTGATATATTTAGTAAGGTCCTAAATCAAAAAATGATTAACCTCCATAACACGATCAGTATCTCTATGCTTTAACATAGTTCCCTTATGCGTGTATGGTACAAGGGGTGGCTTGGGTGTATGGTACAAAGGGTTGCAATCATAAATATAGAATGACATATTTACTAAGGTCCTAAATCAAAAAATTATTTTCCTAAATAAAACTATCCGAATCTCTATGCTTTAACATAGCATCCTTATGCGTGTATGGTACAAGGGGTGGCTTTTCCTAAAGGGTTGCAATCAGAAATATAGAGTTACTTATATAGTAAACTCCTAAATCAAAAAATGATTTACCTACTTAACACGATCAGTATCTCTATGCTTTAACATAGTTCCCTTATGCGTGTATGGTACAAGGGGTGGCTTTTTCTAAAGGGTTGTTATCAGAAATATAGAGTGACATATTTAGTAAGCTCCTAAATCGAAAAATCATTTACCTACATAAAAAGATCCGTATCTCTATGCTTTAACATAGTTCCCTTATGCGTGTATGATACAAGGGGTGCCTTTTCTGAAGGGTAGAAAATCAGAAATGAAAAATGACATGTTCAGTAAGCTCCTAAATCGGAACTTTATCCGCACCCTTAAATATTTTTGTGTCGAGTATGTTTAACATAGTTCCCTTATGCGTTTTTGACCCAAGGGGTGGTTTTTCTTTTAAAGGGTTGCAACTGATAAATAAACAGTTGCTTGTTTTTACGTTTTTTTTAAATCAAGAATTACATGTAGTAAAGAAATTTTTAATTTAATGTTATTTTTATGTGTCATCTCCGATTTCAAACTAGTTTTGGGGAAGTTTTAAGAATAGGGGTGGAGCTCTAAAATCAAAAGTATACAGCCTTAAGAGCTCCTAAATAGCTCCTAATTCTGAGCCTATTTACGATCCCCTACGGCTATTTTGAAGGTGTGGGGGGCTGAGTGAACGTTCACTCAGCCCTCCCATTTTCAAATGAAGATTTCTGCTTAGGGGGTTGAGCTCAAAATTTTATTCTTGCGTTTTTTGAAAGCTCCTAAATAGCTCCTAATTCTGAGATATAATTTTTTCGATTTTTGCATGGTGGGGGGCCAAACCTGTTTTGGGGTTGTTTTAAGAATTAGGGGTGGAGCTCTAAAATCAAAAGTATACAGCCTTAAGAGCTCCTAAATAGCTCCTAATTCTGAGCCTATTTACGATCCTCTAGGGTTATTTTTGAGGTGTGGGGGGGCTGAGTGAACGTTCACTCAGCCCCCCCACTTTCAAATGAAGATTTCTGCTTAGGGGGTTGAGCTCAAAATTTTATTCTTGCGTTTTCTGAAAGCTCCTAAATAGCTCCTAATTCTGAGCTAATTTTGTTTTTATTTTTGCGTGGTGGGGGGGCCAGCTGAACAGAGGTCCTTAATTGTGTATTTTGTGACAGATTGGCCACTGTCTGTTTTTGCAACAAGTTTTGTGGTAGGTGCAAAATACGCATGAAGAGCCCACAAAATTGATGCATCTCGAGAATCTAATAATAAAGAAAGAAATAATAAAAACGTTTTTATTTTGAAATAAATTCTATCGAAGTTCTATCTCATGAAAAACTATATGCTTGTAACTCAAAACTAAAGTAAGTTCGTTAACATATAGTCTAGATCAGTGATGGCGAACCTTTTTTGCTGGTGGGTCAAAAAAACTTTATAAAATTCTCAATTTAGAGTCATGGGTCACTACTAGAATTAAAATAAAATAGTTTATATATGTATTTACTTCATTGATCAAACTTTTATTTAGAAAACAAAATAAATTTCATTAAGAAAAATAATACTAATGTGAAATTTACTGCTGCTTTTGAAACGATAATCTATGTATATCTAGTTAATATGCTGTTGTCCTTAATTTCACGCATGCGACAGTTGTTTCTGTACCGAGCCGATTTCTTTCCAAGGAATTTATGTAATTAAATGATGAAAATAGCTGCTCACAGAAATAAGATAATCCAAACATTGGTAGTACAGCATTTGCTAAATTCATGCAGATAAATGTATTTGGCAAAGAATTTCAAGTTTGGAGTATAATATTTTTAATGTTTTCTTCGGCTGACTCATTAAAATTCATTAGGGAACTATTTGATTCTATTTTTGCAATCAAATCTTTGAGTTTTTTTTATCCATAAACGATAATTTTGAAATTCGACTAATTCGATTTCTAAGTTATTAATATTCAACCGATTGAGAACTCTAGTTCCATGTTTTTTAATTCAATTTTATGAGGCAAAAGTTTTAGTTTCTTTTTTGCTTATGCTTGGGGCCCCTGAATCGCGGGGCCCTGGTGCGGTTGCCTTAAAACTTGTATGATAATCCGCCAGTGATATATATATATATATATATAGGTTTTTCAAATTAAATGAAACCATTTCCAAATTGAACGAAACTTTTTACTAATTAACAGAAACTTTTTCTAATTGGATTGAAACCTTTTTCAATTGGAATGAAACCTTTTTCAATTGGAATGAAACCTTTTTCAATTAGAATGAAACTTTTTTCAATTGAAATGAAACTTTTTCCAATTGGAATGAAACTATTTACAAATAGAATGAAACCTTTTATATAAATTTCATATCCTTTGAGTTTAATACTGAGATTTATGAAGGATAATCTATAATAACTGTTTAACCATAATTAAAAATTCATTTTTATTTTACATTCGATTATAAGGCAACGGAAATTTAAAATAAAATTTAAAATGAAATTTAAAATAAAATATATATATATATATTTTGGATTTTTGAGATCAATTAAACTCAAGTAAGTAAAGAAGTAATTGGAATATTTTCAATTCAAAGGTATGGTTTGAAGTTTCTCAGAAAAAAACTACAATTCACATTTTACGTGTTTCGGATCGGATTCGAACCTACCCTCGTCAGTGCCCGGCTCGAATCTTTGGACAGACACGCTATCGATTACGCCGTTGAGGCGATGACAAATTCAAAGTTGAAAACTTCTTCATCACTTAATTATTTTTTGCTTAAGTTGAATTTTTCCACTGTCATTAGACTCCTTATTATGGAAATGCTTTTACATTATATGGGATTTTTTGCATTAAATTTCTAGACAATACTTTGTGTGAATTCATAGAATGGGGAACATTTCTATTCTAATTAACATCCTAAGTCACGATTGTATAGTCATTATTGATTGTTTCCAATCAATGTGAAATCAATGGCTGACACTTGGTCAATTTGTAGTTCTATATGTATTAACATTAGACTACATTAAAGGAATTTAAATTTATTTTGGATTTTTGAGATCAATTAAACTCAAGTAAGTAAAGAAGTAATTGGAATATTTTCAATTCAAAGGTATGGTTTGAAGTTTCTCAGAAAAAAACTACAATTCACATTTTACGTGTTTCGGATCGGATTCGAACCTACCCTCGTCAGTGCCCGGCTCGAATCTTTGGGCAGACACGCTATCGATTACGCCGTTGAGGCGATGACAAATTCAAAGTTGAAACTTCTTCATCACTTAATTATTTTTTACTTAAGTTGAATTTTTCCACTGTCATTAGACTCCATATTATGGAAATGCTTTTACATTATATGGGATTTTTTGCATTAAATTTCTAGACAATATATATATATATATATATATATATATATATATATATATATATATATATATATATATATATATATATATACATATATATACATATATTTATATATATATATATATATATATATATATATATATATATATATATATATATATATATATATATATATATATATATACATATTAGACTGGTCGTTAAAAACTAAATTTTCCGAGACGCCCCCCAGAAAAATTCTTTGTGGTCAAAAAACCATAACGGCTTTATTTTTTTTTTTTTTAAGTGAAAAGAACACGTGCCGCAAAATCATCGAAGTTTATTTTTTGATAAAATTGTTAATATCTCATAAAATATGCAGATGTCAAAAAAAATCACATAATCATTTTTGCAGGAAATTTAATTCTCTACAAAAAAGGTCCAAGTCATTTTTTTCCTAAAACCTATATTTCTGATGATATTTTGAAATAAAACTTGAAATTCTTCGAAACTCGTAAAACCAAATGATGAAAATTTCGACGAAAAAGTACTAATTTTGATTTTTTTTGTCACGATTATTTTTTTATACATTTCATTCTATAGCATAAGAAAAAAATTAGGAGTTTTTCGTCATCTTTAGTTTTTATGTTTTTTAAAAATTACGAAAACTTACAAGTTCATTTTTAAAATATCATGAGAACTATACGTTTTCGGGAAAAAATGAAATGGACCTTTTTTGTAGAAAATTAAATTTCCTACAAAAATGGTTATATGATTTTTTTTGACATCTGCATATTTTATGAGATATTTGAAAAAATCTACGAATTTTTCAAAAAATCAACTTCAACGATTTTGCGGCACGTGTTCTTTTGATTTAAAAAAAAAAAAATAATGCCGTTGTGGTTTTTTGACCACAAAGAATTTTTCTAGGGGGCGTCTCGGAAAATTTAGTTTTTAACGACCAGTCTAATACATATATATATATATATATATATATATATATATATATATATATATATATATATATATATATATATATATATATATATATATATATATATATATATATATATATATATATATATATATATATATATATATATAAATATATATATTTATATATATATATATATATATATATATATATATATATATATATATTTTTTTTTTTTTTATTGGAGGGCCTTGAGACTTACAGTTCAAGTAGCACTGCGACCTGAAGGTCTATTGTGCTTACCCTGATTTTGTTATTAGTCAGTCGTCGTCTGTGCCGTTACTGGTTGTATTCTGTCATCCAAGTTGAGACTTTTAATAAAATTAATTAGCTCAATTGGAGTGACGTTTTGTGGTAATGGAAGTGTTAGTCTTCTATGACCAAGTTGGTTGTATCTGTGCCCAGAGAGTTCAGGACAGCTGCAGATGACGTGTTCCATCGTTTCCGCATCCGAGTAGCAGAATCTGCACCTGTCGGAAACAACAAGGCCTATTTTGTTAAGATGGTGGTTTAAAGGACCATGTCCAGTAACGCACCACGTTAAAATTCTTAGAGACTCTCTGTTTAAGTCGATTGTTTTTAAGGGTGAAACAGGGAGGTTACCTAGAAACTTCTTGGAGTGTACTAGTCCCTCTCTGCTTTTCCATAATTTAGCATTTTGTTCTTGTTCCATTGTTTGGATTGTGCTTTTGAGCGAACTCTTGGCCATTCCAAAGCATGGTTCCGGTCCAACAAATTTTTTATTGGCACCTTGCTTTGCTAAAGCGTCAGCGATAGCATTTCCTTGTATTCCTGTGTGGCTAGGTGCCCACACAAGTGTTACTGTGTTATTGCCTGAGATTTTTAATAGATTTTGGTAGCATTCCCATACCAGTTTTGAATCAAAACGCGTAGATTTTAGTGCCAAGAGTGCTGCTTGGCTGTCAGAGATAATATATATTTCAATATTTTGGTATTTTCTTTCAGCGCATAGCAAAGCGCAACTGCTAATGGCAAAAATTTCGGCTTGAAATATGGTTGTTGTGGTGCCTAAAGCAACCGTTTGTTTTGTTCTAGGACCAAACACTCCTGCTCCCGTGCCCATGTTGGTTCGAGAACCATCTGTGTACCAGATGCTGGCGTTATGTGGCAGTGACCGTATGTAGTTTTTAATACGATCTCTGACCAATTTCTTGACATCAAAGTGCCTGTCTAAATCTATTGTTTTTGGCATACAATCCGAAATATGGTATGTATGGAGTTCAGCTTGTAATTCAGAAAGGATTTTAAGGTGTCCAGTTAGATTACCCGGCTTAAACCCTTCTGTGAGCTGCAGTCTATGAACGCTCAACACCGTTACAGATTTAACATGTAGGTGCAATGGAGAAAGCTTTAGAAGAATCTCCATTGCTGACGTTGGCGTGGTTTTGAAAGCACCTGTGGCACTAAGACACACAAGCCTTTGTATTTTTGTAAACATATTTTGAGCAGTTATTTGGCGCGTTTTAGGCCACCAAACTAAAGCTGCATATGTTAGAATTGGTTTTATAATACTTTGGTGCAACCAAAGTATCATTTTTGGGCTAAGACCCCATGTTTTCCCAAACAGGTTTCTGCATGTGAAGAAAACTTTGTTTGCCTTATCAGAGATATATTTCAGGTGTGGGTTCCAAGTTAGTTTGCTATCCAGGATCACACCTAAATATCTAACCTCTTTTGATGTTTGTATTGGATCGCCGTTTAGAACAGGAGAAATGAAATTGAAGTTTCTCCTGTTTGTGAAAACGACAATGCTTGTTTTTTGTGGGTTGATCGACAGTCCTAATCTGTTGCACCACTTTGATACAATATTAAGAGCTGTCTGGGTTCGACCAGCGACAATGGAGTCATGTTTCCCTCTAACCATGACTGCCAAGTCGTCGGCATAGCCTACAGTGTTGAAGCCGGAATCATTTAGCTTTGTGAGGAGATCATCAGCCACCATTAGCCAAAGCAGCGGAGAGAGCACGCCCCCTTGCGGGCAGCCTCTAGATGCAGTAACAGTCACTGAATAATCACCTAGTGTAGCCGTTATCTTCCGACTCTGTAGCATCTTGATAATCCACGCAATGATAAGCGGGTTTATATTTTTCTTTGTGGCCATTTCAATGATAGCATTGAAGTGGACATTGTCAAAGGCTCCTTGTATGTCCATAAATGTACAAACAAGTGTCTCCTTATAGTTTAGGGTGCTCTCAATTTCTTTCACCATTTTGTGCAACGCCGTTTCAGTAGATTTCCCAGTCTGATAGGCGTGCTGGCTAGAGTTGAGAGGGTTTTGTTTCAGACATACATGACGGATGTGATAATCCAACATCTTTTCCATTGTTTTTAATAGAAAAGATGTAAGACTTGTGGGTCTGTATGATTTGGCTTCATTTGGTTTTTTTCCTGGCTTAGGTATAAAAACAACTCTGGTTTCTCGCCATATCTGAGGAATGTAAGCAAGGCGAAAGCTTGCTTTGAACAAACGCATGAGGTATGGAAGAATGATTGTTAGACCCTTTTGCAGAAATACCGGAAAAATTCCATCACCTCCTGGAGATTTATACGGACCGAAGGATTCTATAGCCCATCTCGCTTTGTTGGGGGTGAAAATTGTGTTGGTTAAATGATCTGCATTACTTTTAGTTGCAGGATCTAGAAGACGTACGTCTTCGTTGGCATTATCTTCCGTGCTCCATTTTATTGAGCCCGGAAAGTGGGTTTGAAGTAAAGTATCTAGTGTCTCAATACAGCTGGTGGTATACGTACCACTTGGTTTGCAGATTGAGCCTAGAGGGTTTGTGTGATCAGACGACATCAATTTTTGGAGTCGAGCTGCAGCAGGCAGATTATCTATCGTATTGCAGAGCTCTTTCCAGCTATTTCTTTTTGATTGTCTGAGTTCTTTATTATAATTGGTTAGAGCTACTCGGTACTCTGTCCAATTATTTGTTGTTTTTGCTCTGTTAAAGAGCTTGCGAACTTTATTCCTTTTCCTCTCCAAGTTACCATTCCACCAAGGTACATCTCTGCATCTTTTGGATTGAGTTATTGGAGTATTAAGGTTGTATGCTTCAGTGATAATTTCTTGTAAATTATTTGCTGCAGAGTCAAGCTCAAATGTAGAGTTGATACTGCTGCAACTATTTACATTATCATAAAGATATGTTGTGTAAAGTTCCCAGTTGGTTTTTCTTGGGTTTCTAAAGTACTGGATGCTCTTCGGGTAGTGTTCTATGTTGAAACATATATAAGCATGATCAGACATAGAAGCTTCCTTCGAAACATGCCAGTTCTTAATATGGTTAGTAGCGTTTATGTTAGTTAAAGTAAGGTCAAGGACCTCGCCTCTGATTGCGTTTCTAAAGGTAGGCTCACTACCTTTGTTTGCAATAAACATATTGTTTGTATACAAAAATTGAAGCAGACGCTCGCCTTTTGTGTTAATGTTGCTACTTCCCCACACGGTGTGATGAGCGTTAGCATCACACGCTATTATGAGGTTATAGTGGTTATTGTTGCAATACTTGATGAGTTTCTCTACCACTTCTGGTGGTGTCTCGTCCTCATCCCCCGGGAAGTATGCAGAAGCTAAAATGAATTTACGAAATCCACCTTGAGGAAGATGAATTTCTATCTGGACCGTTGTAAGATCTCTACAGATAAATTCATTCAACGGAAATATTTTCAGATGTTTGTTGAAGAGAATCGCGGTTCGCGGTCTTTCCACATCTGAGAAATAGATCAGTTTTGTATTTTTGTTTGACGATAGACCTTTTATTCTTTTGCTGTCTGCCCACGGCTCCTGTATAAATGCAAGATCGTGAGCATCCTGTTCAATTAACCGGTTCAAATTAACTGAGGCCATTTCTGATCTGTGCAGATTAATCTGAACGCAACTTAATTTAGGTACTAGAGATTTTTGTCTATATCGTACAGGTCTTCTGTCTGAGTTAGAGTAAGCTGGTGAATCAGACATTACCATAGAGTCAGACATGGTGTGTGTACTATCCGAATTAGGATAAGCTGATAAATCAGGCATGATCCTAGAGTCAGACATGGCATGTGTGCTGTCTGGTTTAGAATAAGCTGATAAATCAGGCATGATCGTAGAGTAGGACATGGTGCACAGTTTTGTTGTTGGTTTATGTGATGCGTTTGGAGAAGCATCGCTCTCATCTAAAACTTTATAGTTTTCCATACAATATTTATGGAGAAAGTAGGGAGGTACATTGGTCAGCCACAACAGAGCCCTGTGCTGTGGTAAGGCTATTGAAACTGGAGGGCGCCCGGTATCCAGAGTTCCGTACTAATAATCAAGCACCCCCTTGACCATGCTAAGCTTTCGGCGTACGTGTCTCACCTTAGCTTTGGGTTTTGGACTTGATCTTGGCTTCGATTCTCACCGAGGACCTAACGGCATGGGTGACCCTACCGTTGTAGCTCCTAAGATCACTGAGTCTACTGATATATATATACATACATATATATATATATATATATATATATATATATATATATATATATATATATATATATATATATATATATAATATATATATATATATATATATATATATATATATATATATATATATATATATATATATATATATATATAT
>CAVNZG010000627.1:0-70730 GCA_963693315.1 Diogma glabrata
ACACACAACACCACACACACAACACAACACAACACAACACAACACAACACAACACAACACAACACAACACAACCAACACAACACAACACAACACAACACAACACAACAAACACACAACAACACAACACAACACAACACAACACAACACAACACAACAACACAACACAACACACACACACAACACAACACAACACAACACAACACAACACAACAACAACACAACACAACACAACACAACACAACACAACACAAACACAACACAAACAACCACACAACACAACACAACACAACACAACACAACACAACACACACAACACAACACAACACAACACAACACAACACAACACAACACAACACAACACAACACAAACAACACACACAACACAACACAACACAACACAACACAACACAACACAACAACACAACACAACACAAACAACACACACAACACAACACAACACAACACAACACAACACAACACAACACAACACAACACAACACAACACACACAACACAACACAACACAACACAACACAACACAACACAACACAACACAACACAACACAACACAACACAACACAACACAACACAACACAACACAACACAACACAACACAACACAACACAACACAACACAACACAACACAACACAACACAACACACCAACACAACACAACACAACACAACACAACACAACACAACACAACACAACACAACACAACACAACACAACACAACACAACACAACACAACACCACAACACAGCACAACACAACACAACACAACACAACACAACACAACACAACACAACACAACACAACACAACACAACACAACACAACACAACACAACACAACACAACACACAACACAACACAACACAACACAACACAACACAACACACACAACACAACACAACACAACACACCAACACAACACAACACAACACAACACAACACAACACAACACAACACAACACAACACAACACAACAAACAACACAACACAACACAACACAACACAACACAACACAACAACAACACAACACAACACAACACAACACAACACACACAACACAACACAACACAACACACACAACAACACAACACAACACAACACAACACAACACAACACAACACAACACAACACAACACAACACAACAAACAACACAACACACACAACACAACACAACACAACACAACACAACACAACACAACACAACACCACAACACAGCACATCACAACACAACACAACACAACACAACACAACACAACACAACACAACACAACACAACACAACACAACACAACACAACACACACAACACAACACAACACAACACAACCACAACACAACACAACACAACACAACACAACACAACACAACACAACACAACACAACACAACACAACACAACACAACACAACACAACACAACACAACACAACACAACACACACACCACACCACAACACAACACAACACAACACACACAACACAACACAACACAACACAACACAACACAACACAACACAACACAACACAAACACAACACAACACAACACAACACAACAACAACACAACACAACACAACACAACACAACACAACACAACACACCAACACAACACAACACAACACAACACAACACAACACAACACAACACAACACAACACAACACAACACAACACAACACAACACAACACAACACAACACAACACAACACAACACAACACAACACAACACAACACAACACAACACAACACAACACAACACAACACAACACAACACAACACAACACAACACAACACAACAACAACACAACACAACACAACACAAACACAACACAACACAACACAACACACAACACAACACAACACAACACAACACAACACAACACAACACAACACAACACAACACAACACAACCAACACACAACACAACACAACACAACACAACACAACACAACACAACACAACACACACAACACAACACAACACAACACAACACAACACAACACAACACAACACAACACAACACAACACAACACACACAACACAACACAACACAACACAACACAACACAACACAACACAACACACACAACACAACACAACACAACACAACACACAACACAACACAACCACAACACCACACAACACAACACAACACAACACACACAACACAACACAACACAACACAACACAACACAACACACACACACAACACAACACAACACAACACAACACAACACAACACAACACAACACAACACAACACAACACAACACAACACAACACAAACACAACACAACACAACACAACACAACACAACACAACACAACACAACACAACACAACACAACACAACACAACACAACACAACACAACACAACACAACACAACACAACACAACACACAACACAACACACACACACACACAACACACACAACACAACACAACACAACACAACACAACACAACACAACACAACACAACACAACACAACACAACACAACACAACACAACACAACACAACACAACACAACACAACACAACACAACACAACACAACACAACACAACACAACACAACACAACACAACACAACACAACACAACACAACACAACACAACACAACACAACACAACACACACAACACAACACAACACAACACAACACAACACAACACAACACAACACAACACAACACAACACAACACAACACAACACAACACAACACAACACAACACAACACAACACAACACACACAACACAACACAACACAACACAACACAACACAACACAACACAACACAACACAACACAACACAACACAACACAACACAACACAACACAACACAACACAACACAACACAACACAACACAACACAACACAACACAACACAACAACAACACAACACAACACAACACAACACAACACAACACAACACAACACAACACAACACAACACAACACAACACAACACACACAACACAACACAACACAAACACAACACAACACAACACAACACAACACAACACAACACAACACAACACAACACAACACAACACAACACAACACAACACAACACAACACAACACCAACACAACACAACACAACACAACACAACACAACACAAACACAACACAACACAACACAACACAACACAACACAACACAACACAACACAACACAACACAACACAACACAACACAACACAACACAACACAACACAACACAACACAACACAACACAACACAACACAACACAACACAACACAACACAACACAACACAACACACACAACACAACACAACACAAACACAACACAACACAACACAACACAACACAACACACACAACACAACACAACACAACACAACACAACACAACACAACACAACACAACACAACACAACACAACACAACACAACACAACACAACACAACACAACACAACACAACACAACACAACACAACACAACACAACACAACACAACACAACACAACACAACACAACACAACACAACACAACAGCACAGCACACACAACACACACAACACAACACAACACAACACAACACAACACAACACAACACAACACAACACACACAACACAACACAACACAACACAACACAACAACAACACAACACAACACAACACAACACAACACAACACACAACACAACACAACACAACACAACACAACACAACACAACCACAACACAACACACAACACAACACAACACAACACAACACAACACAACACAACACAACACACACAACACAACACAACACAACACAACACAACACAACACAACACAAACACAACACAACACAACACAACACAACACAACACAACACAACACAACACAACACAACACAACACACACAACACACACAACACAACACAACACAACACAACACAACACAACACAACACAACACAACACAAACAACAACAACACAACACAACACAACACAACACAACACAACACAACACAACACAACACAACACAACACACACAACACAACACAACACAACACAACACAACACAACACAACACAACACAACACAACACAACACACACAACACAACACAACACACACACCACAACACAACACAACACAACACAACACAACACACACAACCAACACAACACAACACAACACAACACAACACACACAACACAACACAACACAACACAACACAACACAACACAACACAACACACACACACAACACAACACAAACACAACACAACACAACACAACACAACACAACACAACACAACACAACACAACACAACACAACACAACACAACACAACACAACACAACACAACACAACACAACACAACACAACACAACACAACACAACACAACACACCAACACACACAACACAACACAACACAACACAACACAACACAACACAACACAACACAACACAACACAACACAACACAACACAACACAACACAACACAACACAACACAACACAACACAACACAACACAACACAACACCACACAACACAACACAACACAACACAACACAACACAACACCACAACACAACACAACACAACACAACACAACACAACACACACAACACAACACAACACAACACAACACACACACAACACAACACAACACAACACAACACAACACAACACAACACAACACAACACAACACAACACACACACAACACAACACAACACAACACAACACAACACAACACAACACAACACACACAACACAACACAACACACAACACAACACAACACAACACAACACACACAACACAACACAACACAACACAACACAACACAACACAACACAACACAACACAACACAACACAACACAACACAACACAACACACACAACACAACACAACACAACACAACACAACACAACACAACACAACACAACACAACACAACACAACACACACAACACAACACAACACAACACAACACAACACAACACAACACAACACAACACAACACAACACAACACAACAACAACACAACACAACACAACACAACACAACACAACACAACACAACACAACACAACACAACACAACACAACACAACACAACACAACACAACACAACACAACACAACACAACACAACACAACACAACACAACACAACAACAACACAACACAACACAACACAACACAACACAACACAACACAACACAACAACACAACACAACACAACACAACACAACACAACACAACACAACACAACACAACACAACACAACACAACACAACACAACACAACACAACACAACACAACACAACACAACACACAACACAACACACACAACACAACACAACACAACACAACACAACACAACACAACACAACACAACACAACACAACACAACACAACACAACACAACACAACACAACACAACACAACACAACACAACACAACACAACACAACACAACACAACACAACACAACACAACACAACACAACACAACACAACACAACACAACACAACACAACACAACACAACACAACACAACACAACACAACACAACACAACACAACACAACACAACACAACACAACACAACACAACACAACACAACACAACACAACACAACACAACACAACACAACACAACACAACACAACACAACACAACACAACACAACACAACACAACACAACACAACACAACACAACACAACACAACACAACACAACACAACACAACACAACACAACACAACACAACACAACACAACACAACACAACACAACACAACACAACACAACACAACACAACACAACACAACACAAACACAACACAACACAACACAACACAACACAACACAACACAACACAACACAACACAACACAACACAACACAACACAACACAACACAACACAACACAACACAACACAACACAACACAACACAACACAACACAACACAACACAACACACACAACACAACACAACACAACACAACACAACACAACACAACACAACACAACACAACACAACACAACACAACACAACACAACACAACACAACACAACACAACACAACACAACACAACACAACACAACACAACACAACACAACACAACACAACACAACACAACACAACGCAACACAACACAACACAACACAACACAAAACAACAAAACACAACACAACACAACACAACACAACACAACACAACACAACACAACACAACACAACACAACACAACACAACACAACACAACACAACACAACACAACACAACACAACACAACACAACACAACACAACACAACACAACACAACACAACACAACACAACACAACACAACACAACACAACACAACACAACACAACACAACACAACACAACACAACACAACACAACACAACACAACACAACACAACACAACACAACACAACACAACACAACACAACACAACACAACACAACACAACACAACACAACACAACACAACACAACACAACACAACACAACACAACACAACACAACACACACAACACAACACAACACAACGCAACACAACACAGCACAGTGGACGAGTGAACAACATGAATATGGGACATTCGACAATTTATAACTCGGGTGAAATAATAAGTTCTGACATGTTAGAAAAGAAATTCAGCAAAAGATAAGATATTAACAAGCGTCGTTTGCTGACCAATTTCATGACTTCGTCTGTCATAGTGCTGGAGTGCTATCAAGTCAGATTACTCTCTGCGCAAGAAATCCATTCGTCCTTCCCCTCTTATCAGTACATCTGCCAGCTATTATTAAACAGGTATCTAGTTTTTCAAAATTTACAGTATAAGCTGCGAGAATTGACAGTTTTGCTGGGCGTGTGACTATATTTTAGAGCTTTTGAATTGCCATTATCATTATTATCTCATAAACAAAACAAAACTTGGCTTACCGCACGAAATAAAAAGGTAAAAATAAATACCAATTGAGCACATTTTCTGTGAGGACTGTAATATGAAACCCCTTAAAAAATTATTTTAACCAATCATACGACTATCAAATGAAAGGACGCCGACTCACAATTTGTTAAAACTTTATTTCAGATTCAGAATAATTAATTTCAGAATAATTTTCCAAGTTAGCGATTTTTCCTTGTTTTTCCCCGCCTAGATCCGAACTTAATAGATCGAAAATTTTCTAAATTGTGTTTACTTCGCTCGTTCCAATGCATCGATGCTAGAATTTTCTATCATAGATTTCTAATATTGATAACGGAACAGTAAATTCTAATAGAAGTATTCAGATAATTTAATGTGACATTAAGAGTTAACATGCTCCCTCCTGATCTTTTTCGCCATTATCCGTTACGTCATATATGTGAAGCTCCTTATCTTACGAAAACACTGATTATCTCAACATTATGTACAAATTTAAATAAAACATTCGTTCGTATAAAAAATGTGACTAAATATTCAGCGGTTGGTATAAAAAGTGCAGGGTGATGCCAAACGTTTTAGAGTATAGATTAGACCAATATCATTAAAGCACATTTACGATTTGAACTCATTTGCATTCTAGCTAGTGGGTTTATTAAAATTTCATACAACAAAGCTGCAGGAGATGGAGCACTTATGGCTCCTTTTAGTGTTCCATATATTTGGTTTTTGGAAGTTTTTAAAATACTAATAATTTAGTGATCACAACCAAAAACCAAAAACTATTAAACTATTACTTTAGGTAATTCTCCACTAAGCAGATAAATTCTAAAATATACGAATTAAAAAAAAGTGTAAGGAAACCAGCTCACCGACAAACAAACAATTCTGCTTTTTCACTTTTTATGACTCGAACCGACAATAAATGCCAAAAAATTGAAGGAAAGGAAAATTTTTTTAAATGAATCTAATGTCGCATTCTTGATAAAATTAATATTAGATTCTATGTAGATCTGCTCCAACCTACTTTTTCGTTTAAATGCGTTCAAATGGAAAGCTTGGAATTGAAGGCAATATAGTGATTTGAATTCTGTGTGACAAGAAGCTTTTTAATTGCGCTAAAAATGTTCAGAGTAGTATTTGCAGTGATACAATAGAAGTAAACTGCGAAATTGTATCAAACAATGTATCAACAAAAAAAAACAAATGGTTTGGTCTGTGTGTAACAATAAAAAGGCTTATGTCTATGATAAAACAACCTGCCAGCAATTATCTTAGAAAATTTAAGCCTTGTTACGAAGCAGTTGTATCTAAAATAATTTACCGATTCAATATTGTCGATATGATTTCTTATCAATTTGTCTCTCCATGATACACAATCAATTCAATGGCTGTTTCTTTTTCATTTCTTTTCTCGCGCTTTTTTTCTTAGTTTTTTGACATATATACTGGTGAAAAATATATTAGTCAGTCAGTTGGTGAAACTCAAACACTTAAATTTATTAGCAAAAATTAGTAAATTAAGTTTTTCAGGTAAATTTAATTAATGTACTTTAAATTCAAAACTGTTAGAAAAATTGATTTTGTTAGAAATATTCATAGTAAAATTTATCAGTGCAATGTAAAGTAAATTTTATTGGAGGAAAAATGGCAGTCATACGGTAACCTTTTATGAACATATTGTAGTTATTGCAATAACTTTAATGATACTAAATTGTGTAGGATAAAATTATATAAAAAAATAAATATTTAGTGTTATAAGATTTGGAATACAATAAATTAAAAGAAAATAATATTTTATTTAATTAGGAGCTAAAGTGCTATTTTTGACACAAAAAGTCACTCCGAATTAAATACACTATTTTTTCGGCAAACGTTTTAATTTCTATCTAAATATGAAATAAATATTCTAAAGTATTTGTTGAACTTGTATATTTCACCAACAATTATTCTTAACTTTAATAAAAAAAACTAAAACTTAGAGTTAAATTTTAAAAATTTTGTATTTATTATTTTTTGTACTACCGGTTTCAATCTTTTAAAAGACCATCTACAGGTAGACGGTCTTCATAAGATTGAAACCGGTAGTACAAAAAATAATAAATAAACAATTTTTAAATTTAACTCTAAGTTTTAGTTTTTTTATTAATGTGAAGAATAATTGTTGGTGCAAAATACAAGTTCAACAAAAGCTTTATAATGTATAGCGTCACTCCTAACAAAATATTAATATTATGAAATAAATACATCAAATTTATTATAAATCTATGATTAAAAAAGTTAATTTGAGGTAATAAATTTTCTGAAATTAATTTTTATTGATTTTAATTCATTAAAACGAACCGAAATGAATGCTATTTTGAAATAATTCATAATCTCATGTTATGTTACTTTCCTGCCGCATATATGAAATTTACTTTACTGCTGCGGCAAAAATATTAAAATTACTTTGCTGCCTCCGGGAAAATGTGAAAGATACTTTACTGCTGCCGTAAAAAAATAAAAATGGTAAATTTTTTTTGCCGCTTTGATTAAACGTAAAAAAGTGGTAGTAAAGTTATGCTTTACAGCCGTTTGCCGAAAAAAACTTATTAAATTTTAGTCAATTTTGTGAAAAATAGATGACTCAATATGAATAATTTATCCAATTTTTATGTCAAAGACATAGCTGTCTTTAATAATTACAAGCCTTATTGTTTTTTTCGTTAATTTTTTGCATATCCATACATATAGCTTATTCATGATGTTATATTTTTATTCTATTTACACTACAAAATCCTATATTATTATTCTATTTATTCTATAAAGTTCTTAAAATCATTAAATAATACATCTTTGAAGGTTTATTGTTTTTGAATTTTGCGTTTAGTAGGCTTATAACTAAAGACGGTTTGTACTTTGTCATAAACAAAATCAAATTCAGATTTCAGATTTCTAAAATAAAAATATCAGTTTTGATTTAGTTTTTGAATGGGTACGACGTTACGTAAATTCTTGATATATTTTAACACAACCTAAATTATTTTACGTAAAATAAATATTTTTTTTTCATTTTTGTTAAATAAATAGGTGAAATAATATTTTTTTAAAATATCTTAACAGCAACTGTTTTTTATCATACTATTTAAAAAGAATATATGAATATTATGTATTTAACTATTATTATTTTTACAACTTTAATGTAAATTGTTCGTAAATAATTCAAAAATAAATTAACGTCATCCTCCAAACAGAGACAAATTAACACTAACAAAATTATTTCATTCAATCAATTGATTGTCTTAACTCTTAACGGGTATTCTAGGATGGTTTATTCTAGTTAAGATATTAGAAAATAGATGGCTTTTAAAAAATTACTTTCGTCACAAGGTACGAAAGTAATTCGTATAGGTTTTTTTTATCACAGGTGACGAAAAATAAGTTTTCGATTCAATGAACAAACATCGAAAGTAGATTTTTTATGTTGGGTAGTAGAAAAACTTCTTTTTTGTCACCTGTGATAAAAAAACCTATACGAATTACTTTCGTACCTAGTGATGAAAGCAATTTTTTTCAAGCCATCTATTTTCTAATTTCTTGACTAGAATAAGACATCCTAGAATACCCTTTAAGTGAATCAATTGATTGAATAAAATAATTTGGTTCGTGTTAATTTGTATATATCAAGAATTTACAAATATATCAAGAATTTAAGTAACGTCATACCCATGTAAAAACTTAATCAAAACTGATATTTCTTTTTTAGAAATCTGAAATCTGAATTTGATTTTGTTTATGACAAAGCACAAACCGTCTTTAGTTATAAGCCTACTAGACGCGAAATGGAAAAGACAATGAACCTTCAAAGATGTGTTATTTAATGATTTTGAAAACTTTATAGAGAACTTTGTATTGTAAATAGAATAAAAATATAGCACCATGAATAACTAACTCTATATGTATGGATATGTAAAAAATTCACGAAAAAAACAATCAGGCTTGTAATTAAAGACAGCTTTGTTTATAATTTTTATGAAATAGAACTTGGATAAGTTTTTCATATTGGGTCATCTATTTTTTAATAGCAGAAATATAAATACATTTTAATTTGTGCATCAACATACACTGTTTTAAAATGTGAATAGTATGTAATTATAAATGAAAATGTTTAATAATTTATAATAATTTTTAAAAAATTAGTAAAAAAAGTACAACCTCCTACTCGCCAAAAATCAAATTTTGAATCTCGCGACCATTACCAACCTCGGCTATCGCCTCGGCTGGTAAACTGCTGTTTTTGGCATCGTTGAAGAATATACTATTTTTTTGGTTTAATCCAATTCTTTCATACCATAACAGTTGTTATATTGATTGATGAATCAATTAAGGTTGATTGGTGGATTAATAATCAACGTTTGATTGCAGATATTGCAAATCTTAGTTGATATTAACGTTTGTGGAAAGTTAATTAATTTAACTCAAAAGACGGCAAAACCAGCTGTCAATAACATTCATCACTGGATGAATTTCAAACCAGTTGACAAATATTGTACAAAATTTACCGTTTGGTGGCTGCAATAAAGTATCCAGTATCCATTTTGACATTTAATTGACTGCAAGCGTGGTATTTCTTTGGTAATCATAATTTTCAACTATCTTTTGTACATTAGCACAACTATTCCATTATATTGATTTGTGGTATTACTTATGTTCAACTATCGCCTGTACATTATATTGAATTATTGTTTCGGTGGATCAGTCGCCTGTACGTTGGCGTAACTATTGTTATTTTAAGTACTATAGATTCCCAGGTGGTTAAGGAGGTTAGGTTAAGGAGGAAGAGGGTGAAAAGTGAGATCAAACATGAACTAACGGGGTTAGTGAAATATTTTATTTCAATTTTTGGTTTAACATGTAATGAATATATATTAAAGTAAAGTAGTGTATGTGACGGTCTCCGTCTTTAGAGGTCGTCAGAGTTGATGGTTTCTAATTTGGGGAAATATTTTCTCTAATCCATAAGATTGAAGATAGTCGAAATTAAAACTCGCAAGGCACGCAATTCCCCTAAGGTTTCTGATAGTGATTGCACTATCAGGGTCAGTGTTCATTACGCTACCGTGCTAAGCAGAGAAGTGGTAGCTTGTATTTTTGACATTTTGAGATTTTAATAATTTTTAATTTTCAATTTTCATAGTAAATCTAATAAAGCTATATTTATAGTCAAAAAAATTTCAAATTTTGGTTTGAATCAGAAAAATAGAAGGTTATATTATATGTTAATGTTGTAAAACATTAATTATTGGAAAATTAAATAGTAAATTTGATACTTTTAAAGAAGATAAGGTATATTTAATAGAGTAAATTTTGAATGAAAATATTAATTAAATGGTTTAATTATAAGATAAAAATGTCCATCGGCTGTTATTATATCATCTTAGATGCATAACTCATTTTTGACAAAAATACAAGTTACCACCTTTGTGCTTAGCATGGCAGTACAGCCTGTAAAGATAAATTTGTGGAGTAGTTAGATAGAGAGCCTTACATCTTTCGATCAGTAGCTGATGTATGGATCTCTTGCGCTCCTCACCTTTACCAATTGTCGACCACGCTGCAAAAAATGTTGAATTTGTTAAAATGTTTCCCAGTTATTTCAAAAAATAAAATATTCGATTAATCGAACTTTGGCGCTTATCACATACTACAAATTCTCATCAAATACTAAACGTCAAATTTTACCACCAAGTGACAGCGTCTCTTCCATTTCTATTATGTTGTCAACAGGAATAGACGTATTTGGTGTGTGATTATCATATTTTTACATTTTGGTGCTTTTTACTCGTTTATTTAGCAAACAAAGTGATAATCTAGTAGAACATAGATTCATTTGATGTGTTATTGCAGGTGCTTGTGAATATGTATTATTTTTTAATCCATAACTCTCAAATGCTTTGTTTTAAGAAAATAACACTAAAGGAGATTGCAGATATTATAGAGGGTTGAAGCGATGGCCATAATCACAAACAATCAGGTCAAAAACTAATCAAGGTGATTTTAATTGCAAGTAATTCGGATCCAAGTGATTTTACTGAGGTTGTGGAATTTGAAACTGAGGGAAACAATTATGAGGATATTGGTTATGAAGATACTATGGAAACTGAGCCAGAGGCTGGACCGCAAACTACCAAATCGGCTACTAAATCGACTGCCCCACCTCGGCAGAAACCGAGAGTTATGAAAGAAACAGTTACATTACGATTTATCGCCTAGTGCTGCTTTGCAGCTCAGAAGAACGCCGAATTTCATTTGGACTTGGTTATCGGACTTATCGTGGTTATCTGCTATCGGGCTACCACCCTTTGCTTTCTGTTAAGGATTATTGGTTGACGAAGCTGTCAATGGGAATTCTGGTTATAAAGCAGGCAATGACGAGATTTAGGCTCACTAAAACTAAAGGATGCATCCATTTGGCCAATAATGATGAATTAGGTGGTAACAATAAGATGGCCAAGGTGCTCTAATTTTCATTACTTTATTGTGATTCATGTTTCCTAATTGGTATTTCGATGGTTTTAGCTTCGTCCATTATTCGACAGTATAAACCGAAATTTTATGCAGGCAGTTTGACCTACAACCGAATGAGCTGTTAACTGATCACTACAACCAAATGATCTGTTATCGTGACCGAATAATCACTGTGCCAACCGAATGATAAAAGTTTTTCTTCCAGTGTGGTGACCTTTTTCGGTCATTACAGTTACAAAATGTTTATTATTGGCAAGCCGATTCTTTTTGGAAATAAACTTTTGTGTTTCTATTTGTCAAGTGGTTTTCGTTCTTTTTCGTCCTTTACTGTGGACAAAAAAATAGAAAAATACAACACAGAGTTTGGTCTTGGAAGTGTTATTCCCGAGTACTCAGCAATGTCCAGGCCTCCAATGCGTAATGTGGAATTTTCGACAACTTCTTACCATCTCATCATCTTCTGTGCTTGCTATCAGAAAAAAGAAAAGGAAAATATAATAAGGAGGTCATGATTGCTACAAATTACAATCACAGTCTGTCACTCAGCGTTTCTAAGAAAGAGCAAAGAGAAGAAGGCAAATTTGTCAACGTTAATCAGCCAGCTGTTATTTGCAGTTAGAACGGGCGGTGTTGATCTCTACGACAACGTAGTTCAAAACTAACGTGTCAACATCCATGGAAAGAAATCGTACTGGCCATTTTGGAGAAACACCCTGAATTCTTCTGTTGGGTCAGGGCAGATCTACTTGCGGCAAACTTTGCTGTTAACTTTGTAGTCGATGATTCCGGTATAAATCCGCCGATCATTCCACCCGTCCCAATCATCAATGAACAAAATCTACTTTCGTCCAAGAATTTTACGTTCAACACTGCTTAATCTTGATCTTAGCAAATCTGCCGGTTCGGACGGTATACCACCTATTGTACTAAAGCGTTGCACCGATACCCTGGTTTATCCACTAATTAGTCTCTTTCATTTATCCCTAAGCTCGGGCCTTTATCCATCAATGTGGAAACTGACTAATGTGCTACCATTCCCTAAAAATGGCAACAAGTCTGACCCATCCAACTATCGTCCCATTGCACTAACATTGATACTTGCTAAAGTTATGGAAAAAATTATCAATTATAAACTAATGGCATATTTTGAAAACAACTATCTTCTCCATGACCGCCAATATGGCTTTCGTAAAACACGGTCTACTGGAGATATAATGTCAGTCCTCACGGAAAAATGGGGTAACGCAATTCATGACTTTGGTGAGTCTCATATCATTTCCCTTGACATATCAAAGGCGTTTGACAGAGTTTGGCATATGGCTCTTAACAAAAAATCAGTGTTGCAAAACGAAAAAAAAAATCGTAACGTTATGCGTTTCGTTTTTGTAACAGTATATTTATTTTTTCGGTACGTTATTTCGTTATGAAACAGAAAAATATTATATTTTATTATGTTATAACGTTATAATTACGTTATTTTAAAATTAAATGTAATGTTTAACAGATTAGTTTTAAACATTATAATTTAATTTTAAAATAACGTAACTATAAAATCTGACTCATTTCAAATTCTTTAATTTTAATAACGACACCTTTTATTATTTACTATTGTTATATATAAAAAACAATTAAAAAACAATAATTTTAAAATTTTTAAGTATATATATTTTTTATAATTCACACTACTATAGTTTTGATCTCGTGGAGATCATCGACGGGCGTAGATATGTAACTGACGTAATTAAAATTAAAGAATTATACAATGGATTATTCACGCCACTCCGACGAATATTTTGAAATCATTTCATATTAAAAATAATAAATTTTTACCAAAACTAAGCAATCTTATCAGGAGTTTTCACAAATCTGATAGTTTGTTTATGACTATTAGAGTTGCTTTTAATAGATCTTCAGATTGATTTCTCGGCCAGCATAAAAATATTCTTTCTTAAAATTATCAAAACACCTGTGATGCAAAACAGCTACTACAGACTTGAAATTATTTAAAATAAACTTAAAATTGTACAACATTTTATGCCCGATTTATAGTCGGTAACTTTAACTTAACGTAAAGTACAAATGTATGAAAATGCACTAGAGCATTTATAGTCGTTAACGCAAACTTAACGTTAACTTAACGTAAAGTTTATTTCATTCTATCTTAAAGATTTTGTTAAGGATTTTTTGACGTTTGGTATAAAAACTGAAGAAAAGTAATATTTAATTGCAAGTGTCCATAAAAATAAAATTTTATTTTTTAAAAAATGCAAAGGATATAAAAAGAGCGACTTTAAAGCCAAATATTAGCAGAAAATTAATATGAAAAATAAATTTTATTTTTAAATTTTGTATCAAATGTATGTTTCGAATTGTATTATTCTAAATTTTGAATTTAAAATCAGTTTATTACTTTTGAAGAATTGATTGATTTGTAACATTGATTACAAAACCATAATTAATATCAGATCAAACGTCAATTAATACGTAATTTTTTACCGACTGTAAATCAAAATTTTTAGATGTCTTAAGTTACGGTTAAGTTAAAGTTAACGTTAAGTTAACGTTACCGACTATAAATCGGGCATTAGAACTACCAAAATCTGTAGTTTAAGCGTCCGCAAAAATTGATAAAGAGCAGATAAGTTGGATTTTATTCAACCGGTTTTTGCGTTTTGATTTTCATATACATGATTATAAAAAAAGTCACCCGAAAAACGAAATAAAATATTGAGTTATCGTTACGTTTTACGTTATTGTAACGTAGTTTAATTTTTAAAACGGTATGAACGTAATTATTACTAATAACGCTATTTCATTTCGTTATTTCGTTTTTGCGTTACGTTACGAGTAACGTTTTGCAACACTGCAAAAAATTAATTTCATTTGGAGTCTGTAGCGCCTTAATCTGTTGGTTTGTAGATTTTTTATCCCAGAGATCGATCATGGTAGTGCTGGATGGTGCTTTGTCGACTAAGTTCCCAATTCAAGCCGGTGTTCCCCAGGGTTCGGTTCTGTCACCAACCCTTTTTCTTATCCTTATCAACGATTTGTTATCTATCACCACAAACCCAATATATAGCTTTGCCGACGACAGTACTATCTTCCATTCCTATTCTTTTAAAAAACAACCATCTAGTCTAAGTTCTAATTGTCATCGTAGAAAAATGGTTGAATCCTTAGATGTAGATTTGGAATTAATCCTGGATTGGGGTAAACGGACCCTTGTGACATTTAATTCTATGAAGATGAAGTCGTGCGTTTTGTTCCATAAACTCACTTTATAGCGGCAACACAACGTTTTCCATGCAACCACTATTAAACTCACCTACACTCAAACTTCTGGGCACTAATATCAATCAAAAACTGAAATGGCAAGATCGTATTCTTTCCGTAGCAAAATTGGGATCCCAACGCCATGGCTTCCTACGTCGCTGTAAAAGTTTTTTCTTTTCATAGGAAATAACTATAATTTATAAAGCATATATACGACCGATCCTCGAATTTGACTCCCATATATGGGCTGCAGCACCAGAAACCTCTTTAGATTTTGTCCACTGAGTTCACAGGCCTACATTGAAGCTGATTGATGATCCAATAATAACATCGGGTACGGATTCGCTGCATCATAGAAGAGTGGTTGGAGCTCTTACACTATTTTACAGATACAACTACGGTAGATGCACTAAGGAAATTATCAACTTAATACCTTCACTCCGTAGATCTTCCCGAACCACAAGTCAATCTTTACATTCCGATATGCATACCTTGGAGGTATCATATGTGAGAATATCTAGCTATAATAACTCATTCTTTTCACGTTCCGTATATTGGTGAAATCGATTACCAAAAAATGTTTTCTCCGCTTTATACAATCCCCAAGCTTTTAAGTCTGCAATACATCAATACTTTCGCTCCAGTCCTATCCCAAATCCTTAACTTTCCTATCCTATCGCTAAGAAGCCGACGATAAAGGAGGAATGAAAGTGGATGATAACCCGGAGTTCTAGAGACCACATCGTCCATCAGACGGAAGAAAAATATTACCAATGCCATTTGTAAGGCTGTGGAAGTCAACAAAGTTTTCCATGAAAAATAATTTCTTCTATCTCATTGCTATTCTCTAAATCATCTAAAATCACAAAAATTCAAAAATTGTTTTTTACTGAAATTATCTTGTCTATTATATTACGATATATTTATTTATATTAAAGGATTTTATGGTATGTGATAAGCGCCAACGTTCGATCAATCAAACACTATCTTTGACTTATACCTGTGGGCTGTGCTATCCAGCAACTGTTGGTTTTTATTTCAAAAGATAGCTTGGCTGTATAAGATCTCATTATTACTTTCTTTTGATTAAATTTTTTTATTATAATCCACAAGAAGGATTTAACTGTAAGATATTTAGGTAAATTTGTTTCAAAATAAGGTTGGGTTCACCATTTATAGTAAGAAAAAGAAAGAGTCAACGTTTGAGAAGCATACATTACTATCCATCAAACTAATGTCAAATAGCACAGTAGTAACCTAAAGAACAAAGAGACCTTTACCTCAGTGATTTGGAACATTAATCCTGTGTTGTTTGTAAATAAATCTTTTGTTCTACATTTTTGATTTATATGATCCATTGCCATAGCCATGCGGAAATATTTAATATCAACCCATAAATATCTTCAAACCAAATCCAACCAATTAAAATAAAACAATCCAATCTTTCCAATTTTATATAATTAAACTTTTTATCACATCATCAATCAATTCTTTTTATTCTCATATCTCACTTATATAGTCCTCCAATATTATTTAATGTCGTAAAACTTTTATTTTATATTATTAATCCTATTAACGTTTAAGATAATAAACGTAACCAAACGAACGTTCACCTGAGTGTTTAAGTTTTTTTTATATGATTTTTATTGAAATAATTAATGGTTGTTGATTGACAGATAGGAATAGATGATCGGTTCATTTTTCATTTTAAAATTTAATAAAAAAAAAACACTTTGAAATACGAGCATATAAAATAAAATTTTTATGTAATTTAAACTTTAGTTGAAAAATATATACATATGATATTCGTTTCAACCGGATATTCACATCGTCCTATTTTTATCGTATTTTGAAATTTCGATACACTTAAACTTAACCGAATTTAAATTTATATGAATGCTTTTGAATACTATCGAAAATAAAATAAATCAATTTTCAATATCGCTTCGAGCTCATATTTTTACTTCATTTCCGTTATAAAAATAGTTTCTCATCAAACGAATAAAACACTTTAATTTAGAAAAAAAACATTTCCTAACATGTATGTCGTATACGTGCTCCAGTAATTCACATACTTAAAATTAAGTTCATTTACTTTTCGCAAAAAAACAAAAACACATTAATTTTTTATGTAATTAACGTTTGTCTGTAAGAAAAAAATAAAACAACAGAAATTAAACGACTAAATATAACAACAAATTAAATTATTATGTATTCACTACAGTCAGCTATATAGAGAGAAGTCAACCAGTTTCTTGTTAAATTCTCCAAAATTATATATCGAAACGTGTACGTCGCGTTTTATGGGATTCTTTTGATTACCTCATTAATTTTGTTATACAAAAAAAATTTAATTAATATATTTTTTTTTTGTATGAAATTTTCAATATCGTACTGGCTGACTGGCGTTATGGGAAATTAACCGGTTTGTAAGTTTTCGTGAAAAATAATTTTTTTATGTTTTATTTGTCGAAATTTGGTCATCACGTCATCCTGTTAAGGAATAATATAAGGACATAACCAATTAATGCTTTACAAAAATCGGAACAGATAGTAATCCAAACCACAAACGAAAATCAATAGTTTGCTGTATTTTTGAACTTGCAGGTCATAACTTAAATTAAAAATAATAAATCTTATCTTAACTATATAATATATAAAAAAACGAATATTGTTTTCTTTGGTTATTGTGGTTTCGTTTTGCTGTTTTAATATCATTCCGGTGAATATTATGTTTGGGGATGTGGTTATTACAATAAATATACAAAATTGCATTATTTGAAAACGGTAATACTGTAAGTGAAATACGGTATGGTAAAATTGGAATGCATAGTATAGTAAAAAACAAAAATTGTTATGATTTTTAAAACATTAAACCTTTGTTATGTAAACACCATAATAAAAACACGAAATAGGTATTATGATATTATTCACAAAATAAAATATTCTATCCTGTTTTTATTGTTATATAAGTTATTCAATATATAAATCATATATCAACAAGACATGACTTTTGGACCAAAATGGAAAATACTCTACAAACTACTAAATGTATAATAAAAAATTATCTCCACTTTTGTTTTTATTTTAATTACTTAATATTTCGACTCAAAGACATCATCAGAAAATCTTTTGTTAAATTTATTAATATAAATATCACAATATTTTGATGCAAATTGACAACACTAATCAACACTCATTTAATTAGGATTTAAAAAAAATTTAATATATCTACAAACAATAGAAGAAGAAAATATTACAAATTAATTTAGTTAATCATATAGGTATTATAATTATTTTTCTAAACTATCTTTCTGAAGCTACCATAGAGGCGAAACATTAAATAATAAAAAACGATTTTTAAGATAAAACGAAAAGCACATAGAACATAATATTAATTAATTAATTATACTGATTAAAGTTAGGTTGCCAAAACTATTGTTTTGATATTCGTAAATAAGTTTAATTGGAAATTTTATATATTTTTTTTCATTTGTTTTTATAATTAGGATACAGTGATCTTAATGAAAACATTAAGTACCAAGAAAGATGCTAATTCGTTTTTCACATGAAATTTGAAATAAATTTCAAGTCAATTAGTTTTTATATGATTTTTTGGTTTATCGTTAGTATAAAATGTTATATCTTTTATTTTAGGTTAACTTTTTTTCAAAATACCAAACAATCAAATGGCAGTAAGATTAAATAAATTTGATTAATTGTTTTATAATTCAAAACACCAAAACAAGTATTCAAAGTACAAAAAAGCAAAATTAATTTTTTTTATATTTGTTTTATTTTTTGATCAATGAATTCAAAAATAATTCAATTTAAATTAATACAGGCTACTCTGTCTGAGGTCGTGTTTGATGAATTTTATTCTCTCGCAAATTTGTAAATTTGGAAATTTCTAAACTTTTGGTCGAAAAAAAAACATATTATTAAACACTTACACTTTTAAATTTTCGTTTTAAACAACTATGCATATTGATTATTTATAATGCAAATTTTATTTTATTTCAATATTTTACCAAAATCAAAGACATTTAATTCTATTTCAGCGTGAAAGATGCGTGTAAAAAAATTCCTACTACTTATGGAAAAATAATAGATCAATATACGAATTTAGGTAAATAATTCTATCTGGGTAAAAAGAATAGCTAATTAAAAAATAGTATATTGTATTATAAGCACAAAATGGTGTAATATATTCTACGAAGGTTAAAAGTACGTCATATAGAAGGGTAAAAGTACGAGCGTACCAATATGACAATATTGGATTGATTATTATTTCATTACACACTAATGTGTAATAAATATATTACGGTTCTGCTCTCATTCTATAAAATCTGATGGTCTTAGAGCTACTTATATAGGCTCTGTTGACGTTAATGAAGTTCAGGTGGTGTTGAATCCAGATTGCATCCACGACTGCTAATTTGATATTATTCAATAATGTATCTAAAATATAATGAAATATCAGCTTTCTATATTAAGGATTAAAAGTTGAAATAAAACCTTGACCTAGTAATTGTAGTGACAATGCTAAAGTTTGCCAAAAAAACAAAATTGAACATTTTCGTGCTTCATAATATGATGACTTTATGCGTATTCTGAAATTGACAGAAGTTTAAATTTTATGCCAGATTACTTGCATTAACACGAAAACATAATTTCTCCAAAGTTGCAGTTGTCACCAAGGCTTTCCTATTAGCGGTCTAATAGCAAGGTTGGCAAATATCATGATATTTATATAAATATCAAAATATCCGATATATATCAGATATATATCCGATATATATCGGGTTCTGATATTTATTTTTGAATCAGTTGTTTATCTTAAATATAATACAATATGTGGCCCTTTCCACGCTCCTTCGTTTCTTACCTCTTCACCTATAAACTAAATTCAAATATGGCAACTTCAATTCAGTTTTTATAGGCAATTTATCAAGCCTTTCGTCTATATATTCGATTGCACAAGTCCGAGAATACGCTCGCTCACTTTGTCTTGTCTATTTTGTCAAGTTGCATTATCAATACCCATACAAGTTTGTAGAACTACTCCATTAATGGTCCATTACCGGCGACCAGTAATGCAACAATGGTCGAGTACTGGCAACCATAACTGGACCATTAACATAATGTTACTGGATAATACCTTCGAACAGAAAAAAGAGAAAAGAGAAAAAAGTCAGCAATGGCCCATACAAGGAAATAGAATTGGTCCAGTAATGGTCAATTTCTGGCGACCAAATATTTCAACAATGACTCGGTACTGGCAACCACGACTCACAGTGCTGGTAACTATGACTCGGCCACTAACATAATTTTATTTTTTGATAATTTCGACTGCCATTTATTTTCCAGAGAAAAAAACAATATTGAGCCATACAAGGTTGTACACTGTACAGCTGACCCAGTAACGGACAAATAATGTTGACAAGTATTGCAGCAATGGCCGAGTACTGGCAACCATGACTGGGCCATTAAAAAATATCTTATGTTTCAATTTAAATAAATTTAAATACAAAATAATTATAATAACATAAAAATGTCCCAAGAAAAAAATTTAAAACTTATACCAACCTGGACAACTATAGGTGAAATTTTGCAAAATATATATTTCGAAAATGGATATTACTCTAGTGAATTTTAGCCAAATGACAAAGATCGGCCAGCTCATGGTTCAGTACTGGCCCAATAACAATAGCCAAGTAATGTTAACTATTGGCGTGCATTACTTGGCAATTTAAAGTAAAATAAACAGGCTATTTTTTATAAACCGTAGATCGGGTGATTCATGGATCTATAGTTATGGCTCAATAACAATAGTCAATTACTGTTTACCATTCATGGGTCAGTGCTTGGCCATTCACAGTTAACTAAATACTGGCTATTTTAGTACTGGCATAATAATAAAAGTCGCATACTGTTAACCATTAATGGACCAGTGTTTGCCCGTATTTGAAATTCTGGAAAATCCTGCTAAAGTTGTAATTCCATTCTACCACACCATTGGTGGAGTTTCTAAACTGAGATTGAAATGCATATTTTGAAAATGGTGTAATTTCAGCTAAAAGCGCCATTACAAACGGAATGAAGTCTGAAATAATTATATTTAAGTAAGGAAGTATATGCTTCTTCTCTTTGGTGGTTCTTGAAATGTTTACCTAAAACAATCAATGGTCAAGCATACATTAGCTAGGTGATAAGGTGCATCTAAAGACATGTTTCTCAAAGAAATGTCTGCTTCGATAAAAAAGTTTCCTAACTTCTACAGGTTACTCTAGTTTAAGATCGACTTCCAGTTTATGCCAAATTTCTACAACAACGACAATAGTCGTTTTGTATTTTGGAGTTCGGCCTAAAGCGACTGCTATGGTCTTTAGGTAATAAAGCATATGTTTAGCATGCATTACAATATTTATGTCATAAGTTTAGTTATGTCAGGATCTATGTCAGCTTAATGGTCTTATTCTTGGCATAGCTGAACCAGATTACCACGATTTGGCACGCGTTTTGCGGGCAGTGCTGCAACAGTTTTTCAAATTTTAGGTAGGAATAGTTAATATTTTCTTTTTTATAAATATCATGATACATATCAGGGAATAAATATCGTGATATATATCAATGATATATATCGGATATATATCATTGATATATATCATGCCAACCTTGTCTAATAGACAGATAATTTATTCATATTTCAACTTTCCATGGATGGGGTATTCTGAGCTTGATTTATTAATAAATTAATTTCAATAGTATTAAATATTCTCGTCAGCTTTAGAGTAAAGTAAATAGTTACTCTATCTTTGGTTAGTCACTAACTTAAATTTTTCTGTCTTACCTTGAACCCACTAGCAATATTCTGAGACATACGCTTACAGAAAAACTGGTCCCATTTGTATTACATGTCTAATTGGAGTATATTCCTGCCTCCTTGAGTATTTTTAATTATTTAGGTCAATGTTTCAGGAAAAGGCTAAGGTACCAAAGATTTTGTTTAAAATTTAGACGCAAAATTATCTTGTGAAAATTTGAACTCGAATTAAATCAAGTAACATTACAGAACTAAACAATTTTTTGGAACCACGGTAAATAAAATATGGGTAAAAAGAGAATCAATGTTTTTATAAGAATATATATTAAATTGCAATTAGTAAGATGACCTACATGCTTATTTTGAAACACAATCACTTTTATTCACACCCTGGGTCTACTTTACTGGTAAGTAATCACCGCCTCTATGATCAGTACGTATTTACTTTCCGATCAGTGTTTTCTAAATATGACTAACCATATGTTTGTTTTCCAATCATTCAACAAAACAAATCACCTTAACGTGGACATTCTACACATTTCGAACAATGTACTAAAACAGGATCTCAATTAGCAATCGAGCTCGGCATAATTGAGTGACCCGAATAGCAATTTGTTCAGGCATGCCATATTATGATCCAGACCGGACTGGTCGGATGATCCGACCCCTATCAGAAACCATACCAGATTTCAATTTTAGGGCACGTCCTATTTGTTCTGATTCAGTCCGGACTGCGAGGACCTTTTCAACCCTAGTATGAAATTCCGAATTAGGGTTTGATAAGAATCATAAATGTTTTTCCAATTAAGGTATGCCCTATTGGTCTTGATACCTATTTCATTTGAATAAATTCTATTGGGTTAAAAATCAATAGAGTTATATCTATTTCAGATATGCAATTTACATATTAGGATGGTTCAAAAAAAATTTGGGTTGAATTATTCAACCCCTTCACGTGCTGCAAAATAATTGAAAAATGATCAAATAGGATGATTTCTTGGTTATTTAAAAGTTGCCTCAAAACTATTATACTTACGAAAAGCACATTCTTATTTTGTTAAGTAACATAAAATAATGATTCGGCAAAAATTTGGGTTGAACTATCCAACCCCTTCACGTGCCGCAAAATGGTTGAAAAATGACCAAACGGATTTCTTGATTATTCAGAAATTTCGTTAAGAATATGATACAAATATGTTTACAAACAGATTTGTTTAAAATGATATTATATATCAAAAACGTTTCGAGCATTTTTTTATAAAACTACTATTTAAAAAATACTAAAAAAATACTTAAAAAAATACTAAAAATACTAACCAACTAAAATAATGCTCTACTCAAGTAATATTTTGTATCTTATTTTAAACTATACAAAACAAAATAAGATTAAAATATTAAAAATTTGAAAATTATAATGCAAACAATTTTATGTATGTAATTTCATATTAAATAAATGTGTAAAATGAAAAAAAATTGATTTCGTCAAATCTAAAAATATTATTAGTTTTAGTATTTTTTTATAATAAATAATAGTTTTATGAAAAAATGCCCAAAACCTTTTTTAAATGTATAATATCATTTTAAACAGATCTGTTTCCAAAAATGTTTGTATATAGTTTTTGTTAAAAGTATAATAGTTTTGAAGAATTTAAATAATCAAGAAACCACCCCATTTGGTAATTTTTTAAAAATTTTGCACCACGTTGAATAATTCAACCCAAATTTTTACCGAATTATTATTTTATGTCACTTAACAAAAGTAGAGTGTTCTGATTACAAATATCTAAAGTACCAGATTTTTGAACCAGCCTAACATTTGCATTGTTTACTAAATTTCACATTACACATATTATACTTTAGTTGGTTATCACACATTGGACATATTGTAATTTATATAATACTACTATAAATTTCCTTTTTTAAATGTCGGCCCTGGCCCGTTTCTAGTAGGCCGCCTCATCCGGTTTTGATAGTTTTAAGCAGCGTTTCGAACCCAGAAAAATTTGGGTGCAGGTGCAGGTTCGGGTTCAATACATAAAAATTTAGTGGATTCCGGTTCGGTTCGGGTTAGGGTTCGGGTTCAAATTTGTTACAAAAAAACAATTTTTTCGGTTTTTTTTATGAATTCATTATTTTTTTATTGAGAATTTTTGAAATCAATTAAACTCAAGTAAGTAAAGAAGTAATTGGAATTTTTCAATTCAAAGGTATGGTTTGAAGTTTCTCAGAAAAAAACTCCAATTCACATTTTTCGTGTTCGGGATGAATTCAAACCTACCTCGTCAGTGCCCGGATCGAATCCTTGGGCAGACACGCTATCGATTATGCCGTTGAGGCGATGACAATTTCGAAGTTGAAACTTCATCACTTATTTATTTTTGCTTAAGTTGAATTTTTCCACTGTCATTAGACTCCATATTATGGAAATGTTTTTACGTTATATGGGATTTTTTTATTTTTATTTTTTTATGTTACATTACATGCCGTATATATGTTACGCACTTTAATTTTGGAAAACATTTTCATTTAATTATCACTATTCACTATTCTCTACTGAAAGAAATAATAACCAAAATAATCTTGTTTGAAACAAAAATAATTCTGCGAAATATGAAATTTCTTACGAAAACTTCTTAAATTTCCTATATTAAAAATTGAGTCTGAACCGCGTTTTTGATTGGGTTCAGGTTCGGATTCGGGTTCACTAAATTAAAAAAAAATCTTGGTCCGGAGCTGGATCAGGGTTCGGGTTCGGGTTCGAAACCCTGGTTTTAAATGTTACATTACTGATCAGAGGTGGTTCAGAGTGCCTGACTCGATCACTATCAGTGGTAGGGTGCTAGAATGGCGCCCAAAGTTCTAAGATTTAACAAAACAACTTAAATCTATTTAAAAATTTTTGGCTCTTTTTTATAATCATAATTCAAAACAGAATGTTGTAGATGCATTACAAGTAAATTTACAGCATTTAATGTTATATTTCAAACTTTTATTTGTTATTTTTTTTTATATTTTCTCTTTTATTTTGTATTACTTCTCGTTACATGGACATTGACGTTTTTTTGTATTATGTCAAATATATTGTTTGCATCGATACAAAAACCGAGATAATGTAAGCCGCTTGTTGTTTAGGGACATAAAAAATTGTAAGCCAATAGCACCATTTTGAAATGAAAACTTAAAATAAAAAATTTTTTAAAATATTTAACGCCATCTTGATATATAAAATTTTGCATATGACGTCAATCGGGCTTTGAATATAGAGGGTTTTTGATCGATAGCAAAATTAGAAATTACAACAAATTCACTATTGAATTTTAAACATTTAAATAATTAAATCTTTCGATGCGCTGATCGCATAAAAGTTATCATTTTAGTTTTGCTGATCTTGCAAACCCATGTTGTTGCCCTCCAATGCATTGACCTCTATTTTAAGATTGTAATAGTACTACAGTACACAATGTTTGGAAGAACTTTATGAAATTTTCATATCTGTTTTTTTTAGCGAAAAAAAGTCACGCACGTCTTTGTAAGAGAAAATGTCGGAACGGTCACATAAAAAATTGGCCACGCTGATGTGCTTTAAAATGTTCTTATATTTTATGACAAACAGGACATTCTAAAGAAATGATTAATAGTTCAGCAAAAACTTGGTTCATGATGATGGTTCAACACTTAGTAGTTGATTAAAAAAAAAAACGTTATTGTGTTCATTTGCGCAAAAGTTTAATTGGCATTGAAAACGTTTTGACCCAATAACAAAAATCTGTGATTACCAGAACCTAGGTATCGATGAAGATCACAACTGCATATGTTTCTCCATTTTAAGCGACTAACATTATTCAATTTCTCAATAACAGTACTTTTGCGATACACCAAATATTTAGTTGATTTATCCGTTGTCCTCAAAAAAAATATTGCTCGATTTTAACAGAGTCGTTTCATTTATCAACATTTAAACAGCATTAAAATCATAACAAACTACAGTTTTTTTAATACTTGTCACGTACAAAACATAATTGAAATATGACAATGTATACAATTAAAATGAAGGCGAATATCAACATTTTCTGAACACATTGCTTGCACATTTGTTGTAGAGATTTTAATTTTGTACGAAAATTTACTGTGGCACAGATTGCTCGGCTTAGTTCAAAGAAAATAAATATAAACATTTATGCTAAGAGAGGAAAAATCTCGTAATGTCATATGTGTCAAAATAAATTTCTCTTTTCTCCATTTTAAACTGTTTGTCTATGTTTATATTTACAACTACAAGTTATTTTATCAAATTTTAAAATAAAAGAAATTCCAAGTTAAAAATTCCAAGAGATATGAAATATTTTTATCATAGTTGTGCTAACTTTTATAAAATAAATGAATAAATTTGTTACGAGTTATGCTCGTAACTCATTTTTGAAATTTATTGATTTACTTCCATGATTATTAAAGTTAAATAATTTATAAGGGACAAGGTGGCAAATTTAATCTATTATTGAAAAATTTACTATAGTACTATAGTAAATTAACTACGTTAATTTTACGAAAAAACCACAAGGTTGGAGAAACTGTTGTTTTTTTAACAGCATCTATCAACTAGAAAACCAACTGCAAAATCTGCTTAACCCAACCAGTGTATTTCGATTATGTTGCCAAGCAATGGTAATATAATCGAGATATTCAATATCTAGAATTAAAACTAAAAATTATTTTATAAAATAAACAAAATCCAAAAAATTTTTTTTCAAATTTAAATGATTTAAAGATTTTTTGTTTTCGTGATAAAAAACAATTGAAATATTTATTTTTATTTGCCGTCCAAGGCTATTGTCAAATGTCATATCAGTCATGTACAGGAAACAGTGAAGAATAATATCATAGTGTTGTAAAGATATGACATTTGTAATAAATTAACACACTGCAGCACATATAATACAAATTATTATAATATGTATATATAAATTTTTTTTATTTTCGGTTTAGATTAGAATTTTTATTTTAAACAGAATTATGATTAAACAAGAAGTTTTTTTGTGTCGTTTGTTAAAACAGAAAAAAAAAATAAATATTTTCTAATCGACCAAAAATTATTTACATAAATAAAAAAAAATCATGTATCAATAACAAATTATAAAATTATTATTCAATATTAATATTATATTAAGTTTTGATTTATATACATTCATTTTTGTTCCACCGTTAATCCTTATTTCGATAACGTTCAAAACATGTAATAAATTTCGGATCGTTTGGGTCAATCCTCATAATTAAAGTTTGATGACTTTAAGCTGATTAAATGTTTATAAGTTTGTTGTTCACTATGACAACATAACGTGAAACTTTTTATTGTTCAGTTTTACAAATTTCATCTTATTCAAATAATTATTAATCATATTATATTGATGAATAAATAAATTAAAATTCATTTGAAAAAAATACTAAAATGTGCACTAACGGATATTGTTTTAATCAAATAACGAGTTGATTGATTGAGAACAGCAACATAAAAAATGCATATCTTAGAATTTTAACTTAATACTTCAATCGATCAAACAGCGAAATTATAGATTCGAAAATGAATATTTGAACGGAAATAATATATCGCAAGTAAACAATTAATCTTAAATCTTATGAAATAAATTTAATTTAATTAAAGTGTTTGTTTATTTATATTTTTTGTCTTCTTTGAATTATTTCGGATGTCATACGATTGTCATTTTTTTTTATTTGAGACAAGATGTTTTTATACAAATAAACAAAATAAATACATAACAATAAAAATGTATGAAAACTGAATGAATCAAGTTGTAAAAGATGATGATATAATTGGAGTCGAATGTTGTGTGATTGTTTGTAATATGGAAATTAAATAATAAAACATTTGTTGCCGAAATTAATTTCAGAATCTCTTTTGTTATGAAATATTGTGGTTGGATTTTTTGATTTAGTAGAAATGAGATATGGAATTTGATCAAATACATATATAATTCGAATACGTCACCTTGCTCAAACTTGATTGGGATCGGATTGAAATGAACCGGACTGTCGCCGTGGGACGATAATGGTGCGAAGTAATGCCTTTTCAATATTGTTAGTAAAAACAATTTTTGACAGCTATAGTTTCTATAGTGGCCATCCATTATATAGAGAGTTTGTTAAATTCATTAAAGAAACTGAAATGAAACCCATTTTGCTTATTAGCTAGATAAATAAGACGCAAGAACTATCCAAAAGTACTGATCATGTGATATGCCTTGGTCTCCCACACAATTCTTCCAAGTACATCTGCAGTGTGATGGACACAAAACTTGTAACAAATTTTGATACATAAAATGATTTGGTTATTGATCAAGCATATATGCTTTGAGAGAAAAATGAACTCACATATTTTCTGACAACCACTACGATATGAAAGAAAAACTTTGTTTTTGAGAAAAACCAATTATGACTTATAAAAATCGTTCTTACAAAATCTAGTCGTATCGTATTGCAGTCAATTTATTTGTGGAGTTAGGTTTTGTGTATGCGTATTAAATAAATTACAAAACAGAAAAGATATATAGAATGTGTCTACAAAACGACAACAATACACCAAGTCTTCAAATATCTTTGACTAGGGGGTATCCCGTGGGCGCCGCCCCCTCCCCTTCCTCTGCACACCAACTCGCTCTTCTTTTTTGCATCCGGCTTTGATATAACCCCTCTTCATCACAATCCAACCTCTTCTAATCTTTTCTGTATGCACTTTCTGCTTAACTAATTTTTTATTTTTTAATACATTGTGAGGTGTACTTTAAATTTTTGTACGAATTATATTTCCAAATTAATTCGTTAGGCAAGTTCAACCACAAATTGTTGAAAATAATAATAATAAAACAATTCTGGAATAGCAGCGTGTGTTTCCTTATTTTATTTACAGTAATGGAACTATGCAAAAATATTGATGGAAAACAAATATTATATTAAATTAAATCAATAATTTAAATTAATAAATTATTGTTAAATTGAATCCACGAAACAATCTTTTTAGTAAGTATATTTATTTATTTGACGCGTTTTAAATATTAAATATTCATCATCGGTAAAAAAAATATGACAAAATATAAAAATTTTATATGATTTTTAGCACTACATGCCATTTAAATAATTAATTTTCTTTATAACATGGAGATGATATTAATTTGAACGAAACGGCTAAAAGAAGAAGTAATAATTTAAAAAACTACGTTGCCGATAATAAACTATATTATCGATAACTACATAAACAAATTAAAATTTTTTAACTGTAGTATAATGAGAAATTTCATTGAAAATTTTTTGCCTTAGTTTTATTTTAATTTAAACGAATGAAAATTCTCTAATATGCAATGACATCATTCAATTTCACCAATAAAATTTGAATTATACTAATAACAAATAGTTATACGTCTGGCCTACTGGGATATTAAAAATTATCAAATATTTTTTGAAATAATTAACTGATATCGCAGTAGGTCAACGTATAATTAAAAAAAAATATATAAAGAAATGAAAAATGGAACGGAACGGAAAATTCCTCATGTAAGCAGGCTTCACCTCGTTGGACAAAATTGCGACGCGTACGGAAAAAACCAACATTGTGCACCTCGATACACAAAATAGTACTTTGTGTATCTAGTTGCACAAAGTTGATTTTTTCCGCACGCGTCGTAATTTCGTCCAACGAGGCCGAGTTAGACAGATATACGACAAGTGCGGAAAAAATCAATTTGTGCAACGAGTTGCACACAACGTTTTTTGGAATTCCGCAAATCACAATTAAACAAAATTATTCTGCAACCAAATTTTTTACAATCAACATTCATATTAAAATATAAGAAACATTTCATTATCAACTTAGCATTGATACAATTTTCTATGAAAAATAAAACAGTGCGGAAAAATAAAACAGTGCGGAAAAATCTTACTTTTTGACATTGTTGACAATATCGAAATACGTTGAATTATGATTCGAAATTGCAAAAAGTACTATAATAGTTTAAAATGGCTCAAAATAGAAAACCAATTAAACTCATGTCTTTTCAAAATTTATTACAAATTAAACTGTATTTATTAATGTTCAAGATAAAAATATCAAACCCTGGATTTTACAACTTATCAAAAATTTTACAAAATCAAAAATGGTCAAGTTTTCACAACTCTGTCTAGAACACGTTTTTCATCTATATACACTTTAAATATGGAATCTCACTCCTTTAGATTAATTAAACTTGGTAAAAATATTTGATTTTTAGATTTGGTAAAACATCAATCACGGTAGGATTGCAAGCGACCGATATTTTCCAAAATTAGTCATTATACATTTTTCGCGGTTAAAACACAAGGTTTCCAATTTAATATAAGGTAAGGTTTTACAACAAAAAACATCGAAACGAATTCTCCTGAACTTAATTAATTTGATTAAATGTAAATTTTGCAACACCATATTAAATGGTATAAATTGATCAGCTGACTTGTGTGGATATTTCATTTTGATGTTTGCTTGTTTTTTTATTGTGTATCACATTGATTAATTATATCCTTTTTTTATATTTTAGGTTATGCTAATTTGGAACATGCCGCTTATGTGAATTTTGAACATTGTGTATATATAAACAATCTTTTGAAAATTTTGTGATTTTTTTCTCATGTAGCGCTTTTGCGATGAACACCGGAACAGAAAAAATGGTCAATACTCTTGTAATTAATAACCTTATTATAAATACCGTTTACCGTTAATAATAAATTTGTACTATTTAATGTATAAATTATTCCTAAAAAAATAGCTTGTTCTATGAAACTTTAGAAATTCCACCAATTCTTACATTCTACCTACAGAAAATAGAAAAAATGAAATAAGAAGAAAACAACAATAAAAAGTATAAAAACTGAATCATCACGAAACATTTCTCCAAATAAAAAACTTTACTTCGTAATGACGTCACATTGTTTTATTGTCCATTTAATTGTGGTTAAATCCATCTTTTGTGATGAAGATGTCAACTTATATTTTAAGAGAAATGCTCAAATAGTAGATTTTGTTTTTCCTTACTTTATTTCACAGGAATGAAATTATGGAAAATAATGATTGGAAAACCACTATTATATGATTTCTAGCACTGCCTGTCAAAAAAAACTAATTTTCTTGTTAATATCGAAATGATAATAATTTGAACGAAATGGGGAAAAAAGTAGCAATAACTTTTAAAAACTACATTATCGATTATCGATGAATTTAAATTTAGTAAAACGAAATTTTTATGATTTTAATGTATTTATGAATAAAAATAATAATTTTATTAAATTTAACATTCTCTTATCCTATGAATTCATGCATAGTAACGTCTAGAAATTTAATACAATAAATCCCAAAGATATGCAATTTCCCATATGTAATCAATCAGATGAAAGACTCAACTTAAGTAAATATGAAAATGATGAAGTTTCAATTTAGAAATTATCAGAACATGAAAATTAAAAACATGGTTCGTCATCGCCGCTGTGGCTAAGTTGTGGAAGAAACACGGGATTTGAACAGGGGTCTCGGATGAGTGTGAGTTCGAATCCTGGCCCGAAACATAAAAAAATTTATCTAAAGGAGTTTTAACAAAAAATAAAAAATTATTTCGAATTGCAAAATTCAAGTGATTTCCAATATGTACTTTAGCTTAATTGCTCACAAAAAACCACTCCAAATAATTTTAATATTATTTAAAAAAAATAAATAAAAAACAATTTTACCATGCCAGGAATTGCACTCTTGACCTGTAGCGTCCCAGTCGACGTCGCTACTCATATTGTAATTTGAGCGTTACGCTCGTATAGTGGAGGGATATACTCACCGCTATTATATTATTGATGATGCCATCTAATTCCATCTAATGCCATCTAAAAAAGATTCTCAGCTTTAATAATTTGATCAATTCATCCAATTTTATTATTTGAAGCTTTATACATACTTTCAGACCGTGGCATTGTGGGTTGTGAATTCTCTTCAACAAAACATGAAACGCAACTTTTTATCTGAGCAGGATTTGAACTTAGGACTTTCGAAATTTAGCTACCCAGCTGTCCACAATGAATCAAAGTGTTTCTGTGAAATATTTCCTTTGGTAGAATAGCTATTCTAGTCTAAACCATTAGCATCTATATATCAGCAAACACAAAAAATGTATTTAAAAAATTACCATAAATGTTCATCAAACAAGCCAAAACCGCGTGGTATCACATCCAATATTTTCACAACCAATTCTGGGGTTCCCCAAGGTTCGGCACTCTCACCAACCTTGTTTCTTCTATACATTAATGACTTGCTCATTTCCACAGTGCACCCAATCCATAGTTTTGCTGATGACAGCACATTAAATGCATCACATGCATCTCCTAAATTTCGATCTCATACTGCAGTTACCACTGATAGATAGTTGCTAATTGATTCTATCAACAAAGATCTGGAGCGTATAATGGAATGGGGTGATCGTAATCTTGCTTCATTTAATCCAACCAAAACCAAATTATGCCGCCTTTCACGAATAGAGCGACATAAAAATTTTCCTATTAAAATTAACCATGAGGAATTGCGTGAGGTTGGATCAGTTAGACTTCTTGGAGTGGATATTCCAAATAACCTGAAATGGAATAAACATGTGTTCAACCTCGCTAAATCTGCAATGCAAAAATTAGGATTCTTGAGTCGATGTAAAAAGTATTTCAATCCCGAGCAAATTTTGCTAATCTTCAAGTCCTTTATTCGTCCATGTATGGAGTACTGCTGTCATGTTTAGGGAGGTGCTTGTCAGTCAACAATAAATTATCTAGACTCTGTACAGAGAAAAGCAATACGGTTGATTGGTAATACCGAACTAACGGACCAGCTTGATTCACTCCAGTACAGAAGAAATGTGGCTTAATTGTCAATCTACTATAAATATAACTTTAGCAAATTCTCCTCTAAGGAAATTCAAAATATCCTTCCATCGTGTGCGCAGTATAATCGACAAACAAGAGCTGCCGAGTTATCCCATCCATTTGTTGCACAAATACCTCGTTGTAGAACTGTGTCCTACCAAAACGACTATTTTAATAGAGTGGCCAAATTATGGAACTCATTGCCTTCCTCTGTATTTCCCGATGAATTTTCCCCTCAGGCATTTAAAGAAAATGTCCATCATCATTTAAAAAAATTAGTATAGTTATCCCTATATCCCCATTCCTTCCATTTTCCTCATATCCTTCCTTTATAGTTGACATGGTATCTTCCGATATTCAAAGAGTCTAAATAATGAATATTTCATATTTAGTGTGCTAAACATGTCTAACTAATTAATAAAAAAAAAAAAAAATTATATATCCTGCACTTAAAATACTGGGTAAATTTAATAAAATTTCAAATAAATTTTACAATTAAAATTAAAATCTACATATTCACCAAGCATTTCGTTTCGTTGAAAACGAATACTTTTTAGAAACAACAAAATGGTTTGACCTCATCCAACAAAAGTTCCAAGATTTATAAATTGTACAATACAAATTCCCGTTACTATTTTTAAAACATTTGTACAACCTTCCAAACTTACAAAATAAAGAAAGTATTGAAAGACCAAATTGATTTTACCTAATGTATTGTAAAAATTTTATTAATGTTTTCAATTATTAAAACATTTTTAGTTTGGTAAAATATTTTGTTGATTTTATTGACATTTCTGTAAAATTAAGAAATAAGTCAGCAATTTTAACCAAGTGGATAATTACACTCTTTAGAGCTGAATACAGAAAGAAGGTATCGATTGCATATTGTATTTATATATATTGTATTAATATATACCTAGTTTCAATATTGTATTAAAATCAAATTTGAATTACAAACTATGCTGTAATATACGATTGACCACTTAGTTGTTATCTTCGTTTAAAAATTGTGTAAAAATTTATCTACATTTAAAAATTTATGTGTATAGTACACACATTTTATAATGCATTTTTCAAGTTTTGTTTTAACAAATCGTAGTTAATTTATGAGTAATGTTTAGATAAATTAAGATAAATTTAACAAAAATTTTGTTAAAATAATTAACTTAAGTTTTAGTTGAAAATGTCATATACAATTTATCTTATCGGTTTTAATCTAATTAACAAAAACAATGACAAATAAAACCGAACTGATATATAAAACCGACCCGATTTTCATTCTTCGAAATAGTAGTTTTCACATGCGAAAATTTTTGTTGCACGCCAAAATTAAATGTCACACATCAAAACAATTATAAACAATATTTTTATAAAATTATATTTTAATTATAAACTTAGTACGCCATCTTCATGTGAGATTTGTTTTTATTACAAAGTTTGTGACACTTTACATGTTTGTCAATATCGGACAAATCAAATTAAAATTGGTCTAAATTTAGATTTAGCAGTTGAGAACAATTTTGCAGCGAACTGAAATCTACTTGAAAACCTTTACTGTGAGAAGATCTTTGAAAAAATCAAGACTAGCCAATCCCGAATATATTTGCAGATTGTTTTAAAATAATATGAAAATTAAGATGACATAAATGGTAAATTGCAAACACATTTCTTATGAACAAGTTCTAATTGTGACAAAACTGTATCGAATATATTATACAATTTTATGCCAAGCAGTTTTGTGTAGAGCTAGAAGTGGATATAAAAATAGTTTAGGCAAAAATAAATTCTGATAGAAACGAAATTGATAAGAAAACATTGATCACTTGCTGATGAAACTAATAATTAAGCATAGAAAAAATACCTAACCTAGAAATTGTGAACTAAGTAAGATATATTCAAAAGAAGTCCTTAATTCCATACTGCCAGCAAAACGTATGATGTGCATTTTAGCAAGCATTTTATAAAATCTTCAAGCAGATCACCTCGTTACATGGATTGATCATATGACCAAAATTGGGTTTTCCCATTAGTAAAGATATTTTGCAGAACTCGGGACAACTGCCAGCAAAAAATTGTATATTTCATACACACTTCGAAATGGTAGGCCAGGTAGATAAATCTTTTTTAGCACATATTCAATACATTAAGTTCAGGATAAACTTGCATAATTCTTTTTATGGGTTGCCACTGGTACGAATGATTTTCAAAAAGAAATCACACTGTGTCTAAGAGAGTGGCATAATACTTCGTTAAAAGTAGTGCACAAGTCACCGAAAACAAATTACGAGAATGGTCCCTCGTAGTCAGAACATACATTTAAATCAACAGTTAGTCGCTTTATTTTGGATTATCCTGACTGACTTTTTAGGTGCGACGAAACGGAATTTTTAAGTTCGCAGGAAAATGTTGAATTGGCTCTCAAAGGACAAAAGTTAGTATATTCTTTAGCACCCAACGATGAAAAAGAAAATGTTTCTACTCTAGTAATGGCAATATGTTAGGCAAACTTGGCCCAGCTATGGTCGACCCTAAAGAAAATTTTCCTAGATATAGCCAAAAGTATGCAAATGGGGGCATTGGGCGATTTGATTCTACTTGAATGAAAAAATACTTATTTTTCGAGTATATAGAGGCGTATTGACAATATTTTCTATACCTAGAGCTAGGTAATTAAAAAAATTGAATTGCCGGTTTTGTCGAGACCATTTTGTAGATAGTCGAATTTTGTCGAAATATAGTCAACCAAAATTAGCCTTAACCGTTCGACAAGGGCAACAAGTGGTTATTAATTATTACCAAAGATTTATATCTACTGAGCTAGCCAAGATAAAAAAGTCAGCTTTTATCTGGCCTTTTGAATGCACTTTGACTTCTAGCCTTTTGAATCCCGGTAATCAAGTCAAACAAGCGCATTTAAACTGCACACTCCTAGCTCATCCGTTACAAAATTCAAGCTTTTGTATCGAAACGGATGATGAAAAGTAGTACTGGAATAATTCAATAAAATTTAATTTTTTTCCAAAACGTTCTTGCCAGAGCGGTATCATTTTCATTTTCATTACTTTGCGAAAGGTTGTTCGTTCACAATGTTACCAAACTTCTGATAACATCTATTGGCTCGAGAACATCTGGACTTCATTTTCCAGTTTACTGCAGATATTCAATACATCTCTGGTACGGATAATGTAGTGGCAGATACACTTTCACGAGCTCTAATGACTATCAATTTTATTGGACTGGATGTTGAAAAACTCATCAAAATTCAAAGTTCCGATTCAAAACTCACCATTTTTATTCAAAAGCCAAAAATTGTAGGATTGCAACAAAATTTCGAACGTATCTCAACCAATCATTCTAAACTACCGATTTGGTGAGAGACTTTGGTGAGAGACGGATATTTTGATGAACTTTAATCGTTTCACCCGATGCGCAGAAGCCATTTCTTTGAAAGATGGTACAACTGAAACAGTTGCAAACGCTTTCACTGCCGATCATGTTTCATCATTTAGTGTGCCATTAAATATAACTTCTGATCGCAAAGTGAATTTTGAATCGAAATTATTACAAGAGCTGATGAACGAATGGTTGGTTCTCAAAGACTATGAACGACGGCTTACAGCCCTAAAGCGAATGGGATAGTCGAATTCCAGGTATTTCAGGCATTCGGACTTCTGTCAAAGGTGACCTAGAATAGACTATAGACTATAACGACGGAATTTTTCGAAATTTACTCAAACATTCTCATATTTAAAGAAATTCGCAAATGATTTGCCAATTTATTTCGGATCCGGCTTTTAAATTAAAACAAACATAAAAACATTTATATGGGCTTCAGATCAATCAATTGTTTTACATTTTATCAGTTAATTGCTTTGTTGCCTCACCACACAATATCGATTAATAATACAAATTTCTGTCTACGTAAATGATGAACATTTTTTTTTGTAAAACTCAGTCATAGGATTACATGCAGATGAAATATGGTTCTTCAAATTTATGCGGGTGTAGAGAAGTTTTTTATTGAGACGATGTATTGAAATGGGTTGACTTGCATTTTTTAAATAAAGAAATGGGAAAATCATTTATTTTTGTGTGATGGAGAGTATAATTAAAGAGAAACAAAAAATTGAGAATCTTAGCATTTATACTCGACCAAATGTTTGATCGAGATGGTTAGGTATATTATAATCAAACAAAGAAGGTCTTGTAAATTTAAATCAAGTTATAAAACTGTAATATTTTTTTTTATTTAAAAGGTAATAAAACTAATAAGAATATATTTCTTAATCTGATAATCATGATTTTCAAATTAAACATCAATTGATTGAGTTAGTAGAATGCAAAAGTGTACAAAAAAATAAAAAACTTAAGCCACTTTATTACACGAAGATGGAGCACGTTGTAGCAGTGAAGTTATTGCACAAGCAACTGAAGGAACAAAAATTGATAGTTTTGAATATGTAGTGAATGAGAGAAAATACATATAAAATGGAGCCTTCCGTTGATTACCTGCCAATTTTTCATGTGTTGGACTCTTAATAGGACTAATAGAGATGGTAACAATTTACATGTCGATCAAGATATTAAACAGGATCATCAAATATACCTATAGTGTAAGCTTACTTTTTTGATTTTAATTTAATAAATTTTTGTTACTTTTTTTGTTGTTAGATTAATTGTTTTTGTTTTTAACATTAAACTTTTGTTTTGATATGAGTTTTTAGTTATAAATAAAAGATTGCTCAGTCAGAATTCCCATCTTGTTCAGATTTCAGTACGCCTGCGGATCTTGTCTATGGACAAAGCCTAAAAATCCCCAGATAACTAATTAAACATCCAGATGATTTGCATCCAATCAAACTATCAACGGCAGTTAACCATTTAAAACAATCAATGGAATTATTAATTCCGAAATATACCCGGAAGCACCCTCAAAAGATTAGATTAGATTTTCGCTTTTCTTACTTTACCCTACGCCTAAGTTTTCACCATTTTACCTGGCTTTTACTTCTTGATAATATTTTTTCCTCAACGGTTTCATTTTAATTTTAGTTTTGATTACTGAATACTTTTTATTTGGATTTAAAGATTTGTTTAGCCACCACATAATTTTTTTTTTAAGAGAGGGGAGTAATGTAGGACCCTTATCATAGTAATATCAAATTGTTGAGTATGCAAAAAGTAATTAAAGCCGTATTTGTGAATCATTACAAAAATATTTTTTATTTAAAATAAATGTGAATTAAAGATTTATTTATTAACTATTCAAATTAAATATAAAGTTAGCGTTTCGAATCTTTAAAACCATCAAATCTATTAAATCTATAAAACCAAACTTAGAGATATTTTGACGGCTGCTATGGAAAAACATGATAAATAAGATCACAACAATTCTAAAATAACTCTAATCGGAAACAAAAGTTTACTACGCCAGAAGAACTACTAAATAGCAACTCACCCTATTACAACAGCTATTTATTAATATAATAATCCGACGATTTCAAATAAAATTAACTGAATAGTTTCAATTATCAATAATAAAAGATAAATTCTTAATTGAGAAGTTTTTTTTATTGACAATAACAAAAACAAAAGAAATAGGCAAAAAATACAATAATAAAAATAAAAGTGTAATTTTTTAAACGATGAAAATAATTACATATAATCCAAAAATTGCTTGAGGTAAGATCCAAACATATCATTAAATTGTTAGTTTTAGTTATTTTTATTATCATATTTGTATTAAGTTGTAACCGTGTATAACCTTAAGGCTTTAAATGTGTTTGTTTTTTTTTTAAATAAAAAAAAATCCATTTATTATGAATGAATTTTTTTAAAGTTTAACTTGATGAACAATGATAATTATAAAAAATGGTACGAACGAGTAAAGTATCGTCAAAAAATTTTTAAAATGAGTTTCCTATAAATTTATTATATGTTATTACTTGATGAAACTGTGGTTATAAATCACATTAAATAAATAATAAATAAACCAAAAACAGAAACAATTAATTGTCTTTAAATTACTCAAAACATTTATTTTATTCTCAGGTGAATTTTCAAGAAAGAACATCACAAAGTAAACAAAATTAAATTGAATATTCTTTTCTTTTTTGGCTTAAATCATTTGTAAAATATGTCACACAAAATGACTGTACACATTTTGAATACTAATAGAGTTATAAAATTGGTCAAGTGAAAAAATCATAATTTTAAATTTTTTAAAAGAATTTTAAGATAAAGTGGAAATAACGATAATTAGTTACAGCGTTTAGGTAATGGAAAAACATACTTTTTTATATAAAGGGACCTAAAAGTGTCAGATTCATTTATATTTTGACTAAAATACAACTACTAATAATTAAGTCAAATTAATAAAATTATATAATTGGTGACCTCAATGGTGATTTTCTGTTTAATTCAATTTGAAATTTTTGTTGAGTTAATTTTATTATTGTTAATTCTTGCTAATAACTGGGAAAGTGTTTGTGATCATCTCAACAAGTTTTTATTAATATCAAAAAGTTCCGCAAAACAATAAAACGGGTAGAACTGATAAATACATTTGATTTGAAATTAAGATCGCAGAATCGTATCCAGCTGTTTTTCGAAAGCTCAGTTATCGTTTTTATCAGTTTCGTTAATTAATTTGTATAGTTATTAGTGTGACCTAGTTGTCATATAAATTTTAGTAGAGAGATGAACTGCTCGTGTCCACAGTTATAAAAAGATAATTACTAAATAATTAGTTTCTCCAAACTTTTTGATTAAAATTTTAATGAGAACCCGCATCATATTAACTAAATGCACCCATTTTGTTTATTTATCAACATTAACTAACTTTTTCAAAACAAACAACTTGCGATGGTTATTCCGATTCTGTTGTACAAGTCACACAGAAATTTATAATTAAGTAGATCATGATTTTTACAAAATTTGTTCTTAATTTATGTTAAATATCCAAATATCAGATCAAATAATATTAAATTATAAAATTATTCATATTTTATCTTAAATCAACACAACAAATTTAAAAGTTCAACGATCTTTTAATCAAAAGTTTATTTCCGATCTCTTTGTCATCAAAAAAAAAATAACGTAATTTTAAATTTCATTTTGAAAAGTTGTCAGCTTATTGATTACGTTGGATGAGCTTTTACCAAAAATTTATTCCACAAAAAGCTTTTGTGAGTTTTTACTATGATACTAGGGAAACGCTTTGTGTAACAGTAAAATAAAATAACAACATTCTCCAGGCTCCAACTACATAAGACCACCATGGATTTGTTTTTATAAATATTTCAACGTCTTTTTCTCAATCATCATTTGTTAATTAACCGCCGTTAAATTTTGTTTATGCACTTATGACCCACAGTTCTCAACTATTATTGACTTATGGTTATAGTCATTTTTATTCATTGTAAAATAAAATGAAAAATTTTTCTTTTGAAAATCGATTTCAAAATTTTTGTTAATTTAAAGAATGACAAGTGCATTTTCATTTGTAAACATCGATAAATTTTTTTAAATTTCCCACGGCTATCACATTAAAGAAAAGAAATTTTTAATTTTGCTTTGCTCTCGTTTAGCCAAAATTCATCTTAAACTTTCAAAAAAAAAAGTAAAAACATTGACTTTGACATTAGATTGTAAGATATTTTTAAACATTTAGTAAATATTTGCAAGCAATTTAAAATTGAAGGTTATTTGTGTAGTGTAGACCATCGCATATTTATCTTAATTTCACTTTGGTAATTTACTTGTTGCCGAGACCTGATTCGAATGTTTGATACTCTGAAATTAAATGTTTTTACGATATTTAAACGTCACCTCAAATTCAATCTAGAAACACATAAGCTACGGTAAAGATAATCAATTAATTCACAAGCCATAACTGGCAGGATTGATTATAGATTAAATCAAGTGAATGGATATCTTTAATACTAGTGATGTGTCGGTCGTGAACGACCGATGTCAAATGAACGAATCACTTCAGTAAATGATAAACTATCCATCATTTATTAATAGAAACATCAGTTAGTAATAGATGTAAATCAACAATTAATTAATTAAAACCTTTTCTGAATCGAAATCAAAAACCATAAGACGTTCATATAAAAATAAAAAAATTAAATCAAACAAAAAAAGAAAAAACAAACTTGTTTTGCTTAAAACGAACAATCTGTTCAAAAAATGACCAATTTAATAAAACAATCGGATCCGTTTGATCCGATTTGTTTTTTTTTTATTTTTAATTTCTCAATAAAACAGTAAAGTGAATAACCGATTTAAAATGAGCGATCGATGCAATAACGACGCTGATTTCTTATTGTTTGGAACAAACGACCAATCTAAAATGAACGACCGATACACAAAGAACGACCAATCTAAAAAGAAATTTAATTCGTTCTTGAAAAAATGATTGCTTTTAAAATAAAGTACTAAGTGCTTAGAATTCTGCAGATTATAATTGCTGACCAAAAATAATTTTAGGTGCTATTGTATGTTGATCGATTTGATAATTGTTAGTAGCTCTTTCCCAACTATCAATAACATTTTTATGTGTATGCTTTTTCTATAATACTTACATGTATTATTGTATTGTTTTCTTAACCTATTGAATAATGAATTTAACCTATTGCATTATGGAAGTTTTCCTATAAAGAATAATCATTTTTTGATACTTTATGTTTGTATAAATCAAATTGTTTTGGTTGTATTCAATATTATTTTTCAAATTTCAATCACAATTGGTTTTCTATTTTTCACAAAAATCAAATGAAATTTAATTCTGTTATCTTTTTTAGTTGAATTTAGTTGATTGTATGGAATGGGATGCAATTTCAAAATAAATATAAAAGGAAATTTGTTTCCATAATTTTCATTTCGTTATTTTTTATGTTTTTTTATCATATTTTTTCTCAATTAAAATAATTTGATTACAGCATAAGATATTTACTGGTCGTGAACTCTCTCGCTTCGGCGATCAGAATTGGCCATCTAAATCGTGTAATTTAACACCATTAAATTATTTTTTGTGAGGTTATTTGAAGTCAAATGTCTATGTGAACAAGCACAAAACCACCCTTGCATTAAAGGAGGAAAATAAATCAGGCCATTTACCCTATGTGTTAGTTTATAAATCTTTATTATATTATAAACTTTACGATTCAATAAAAAAATAAATAATAATTTCATTAATAATTTCACTAAACTAAACTGTGTTTTCTATTCAATTCAAATCTTGCGTAAATTTTGGGACACCCTATTTATATACCAATCTATTGTTTTACAACACATCTATGTGCATTACTGGACTGATGGACAAATTTATATATATAAATCACAACTCCTGTTAACAAAAATACACCAACAAGGTTTGACATATATTTAAAATCGTAAATTTGACTAAAACATAATCAAGTCACTCCATTTACCTCTACCAAGCAGTAGTTAGAATTAATTCTACGTTTCGTTCAATTATGAAAGTATTGTTATAAAAATAGATTAAAAGGATGACGAGTAATTACTAATATTCTCCTTCTAAATATGGAATGAAAAAAATAAAAATATAATCGTCTAAAAAGGAATCGAGTAAAAAATATAAAAATGTCAATCTTTGGAGTAAGAACGAATTAAAAAATTTTAGCTTGTTAATAAAATTTTAAGGAGTACAAATTTTTAAAGTCTGATTTAAACAAAATTGTTTAAAAATGTTTGTTATTTCAACGGTCTTTGTTCGTAACTTTGAACAACTCTGTTAAAATTAACTATCTAACTGTCCTTTTTAACCTAACCGTCCTTGTCCTGTCCTTTTGCTGAAACAAAGTCAATTTCCATCAATTTTGAATTTGATGAATAATTTTTGGAATGAAAAGCAAAAGATATATGTTCGATCAACCGGGTTTTTATTTAATTGTGCAAAAAGTTTTAAGTGTAGTATTCGCAAGCTGTCATGCATCTTATGTACTCTTATGCAATTAAATATATGCCATTTCATGAATAAGGTAGAAAAATTTTAAATTCAGAGCCAAAACCATAAGTTAAGGATTTTTATACGAAAAGCACTGCTAATTTACAAAATCCAACAAAATTCAAAGGAAAAGTACTTAAAAGTCATGGTAATGCTATATTTATTTGTTTTAATAATATTAGAGTTAGGAAGTTTTTGACTTGATCAATTCTAGACATTTTAATTGAAAGAATCAATTTATTTGTCAAATAAAAACATAGTTGGCTCAATGGATATCTATCTCTAGAAGATTTTAAAAGTTTAAAAACTTTAATACCGTATTTTCCCTTAATAAACAACCCGATGCCGTCAATCTAGGCGTTACCAATGGCGCGCCAGTTATAAAAATCCCAACCAATTAGGATAAAAATCTAATCGAATTTTATTTTATCACAACTCTGATTAAATTTAATACAAAAACTGTCAAAAAAAGTAATGTGTGTAAATTGAATTTTGTGCCAAATTAATTGAATTAATTTTTGATCAAAGTCTTTAAAGGTTGTGAGAGGAGAATGATTCATTGCAATAACCTCATAAAAATTATTTATTTTTTGGTTCTTGTTCAATTTATGGGTCTAAAATTTCCTTAAATAATAAAAGATCTATTAACTCTTTGGCAGTAGGATTTAAAACTCACGTGTTATTGCTAACCTCAGATAACTGTCCACCCAAATCTAGGAAAAACATATCCATTTTTGTTTTAAGCCGAATTCAAACCAGGGGTAGATTTTTACGTAGATGGTAAACATAGAACACATTGCTTTAAATATCTATTTAATGTTACGTATTTTTTCAGGTTTCCTAAAATGTCATGTTTTCTTGTTTGTAAGGAAACAACAACAAGCTGGTTCTGTGTTAATCATCCTTTGATAGGAAAATTAGCAAATAATGAATCGTTTATTATAATACTTTTACTTAGTGCAATACCAAAATTTTTAAATACCTAAATATCGGCGTAATGCAAAAACATTAATCAAAAATTAATTTAAAACACAGTTTGCAGTAATCAGATAAGTGGTTTCAAATAGTCCTGTGCCTTCAAAATTATAAATATTTGGAATAAAATGAAGACATAATATTCTAGAATGATAAAGGTGGAGTAAATCAGAAATTTTAAGTAAACGTCAACACCGCATCTCATTTTATTGCTAATATCTTGTCTCATTTCCAGAAGAGTTGAAATGCATTTTATCAAACTTCAAGGATCATGATACAGCTATTATCAAAAATAAAACGAAACAAAAAAATCAATCTATAAATAAAGGTAGTGTACAGAGAAAAATATTTTTAGTCTAAATAAAAATGACACAAAAATGATAAAAGTGACACTGAGGCGGAAAAGAATAACAAAATGGACATGAGAGAACTGACTTAAGAAAGTTAAATGAAACATCAGAACTGAGGTCAAAATTAAATTGAAACAATATTTCAATATTATTAAGAGACCTCGAAAGCTCACCGACCGTTAAAACTATGATCCAACCCTGCTTAACATGCCAACATGCTTTCAACTATATATAATAAACGGGAAGTAATGCAAACATATTCAAAAACTACAAAACTCATTTTGACGACAGCACGTATTTAAAACGGAATCAAAATTTCAATACCGATAAAAAAACCATCTTAAGACAAGCGTTGAAATTTATTTTCTGCCAGAAAATCACAGAGAAACTAATTTCAATTTCAAAATTCTTAATAAAATGAAATTCATTTCAGACACATTAAGGCTAACTAAAGAATAAGATTTCTGTTTGTGCGGTTCAACAATAGTTACAATAGTAACCGAAAAAAATATGAAGTTTGTAAGATTTCTATAGGTGTTAAATTCCGGTATCGGCTTCCTGGTAAGTGTTGTGGGCTTTCCACCCGTGAAAAGCTTTTTGCGATAAAAAATATCTTAAAACTACCACGTTGTATGGCAACTGCATAAACTTTTAAATAATATTTAAATTCCAAGATGCTGCACAAAAGAAAGTTGTTTCACACTAAAGCCATTTTAGACTAATTACTTAGACATGTTTTTAAAATATACTTTTATTTATTAAAAAATAAATAAAAGAAATTTAAGTTGCTGTAATTTAAATAAAACCAACAATTTGTATTAACAAATTATTGTTAATATAATCCACAAAACAATCTTATTTTTTGCACATAAGTATTTTATTACGCGTATCGAGTGTAAACACTCATCTTCGGGTTATAAAAATATGTCTTTAGACTGACTGCTAAACGTAAATTAAATATAGACAGAATTTACCTTGTTTTATTATTCGACTTTAAGGATTTAGGAAAACCTGTAGTTTTAATTTGAGAACTATAAAAAACTAAATAATAGCGGGTTTCCCCGTTCACATTGCTTCAATCAAACTGAATTCTGTAACTCTAACGGAACGCAATAAATTTTATAAAAATATGGCTACACATTGTCTGTTCTTTGAGTGCAGTAAATAGTAAAGCCATATAAAATCTAACAATTCCTCTTACCAAAGTATTCGTTCATCCAACTTGTGTGTTGCATAAACGGTATAAAAAAATTTTTGCCAGACCAAATTTTAAGCATCAGAAAAAAATTTGAATAACATCTTAACAGGGCTTGGAAAAATCGAAATCATGTTTTATATTCAACGGATTACGAAAAATTAACAGATGATGTCACAGGTTTTACATCCAATAGATTGCTTTAAATTTTATAAATATCTGTTGGTGATAACTTCATCTCAATTATAAACCCAAGTTTTCGTTTTGCAGAACGGTGTAGAGATGTATAGTGATGGTGCATAGATTCAAAACCAGAACAACACAATGCGAGAATATAAATTTGTATATTTGTTTGTCCACTGACCGTAACGGCTAATTAATCTGACTCGTTCTAAGTACTGGAAATTTAACATGCTTACAGGTTATAATTTTTACTTTTTAGCTAGTTAAAGTGTAATTTAATTTTGATTGTTTTGAATTTTTTGAATGAAACTAAGACTATCACTTTAATATTTTATTTTATTTTTCCAAATATATTTTCGATCTCTAGGAGATCTTCTTCAGGGAAGAAGTTTCTATAAACTGAAACGTATATGTTATATATTCTGTAACCAATGACGAACATGAAAATGTTACTATCCTAATATTGGACAATGTATTAGTCAAATTTGGCCCACCGATGATGGTTTTATGTTACAAAAGAATTTCTCTTAATGTGGGCTGTAACTTAAAACATTTCAACACCAACAAATTAGGGAATTACGAGAAGTGGTTCCATTTTCTATCCAATGCAACTAAGTAAGGAAATTAAATTGCCGTTTGTCACATATATGACTCTATTTGAGTCGGTCTGCTACCGAATTCAACGTCTAAATTACAACCGATGGATGTTACTAACTTGCATTAAATAAAACAAAATGTTTCTAACAAAATTTTTCTGAGAAAAATTATTTGATTATTGCTCTCACTTTTCAATTACGTTTCAATTATTCTCTAGTTGACGAAGTTAAATCATATGCTGACCATATTTTGTATGAGATTTGCAAACTGTAGCTACTAAACTGATTGTTTATTCTAAATTTTTTCAACAATTAAAAAACGCGTTGTTGTAAACGTTTATTGTTTGTTTGTTGTTGTAATGTTCGTGTCGTGTAATGCTTAATTTTTACTAACCTTGAACATTCACACGTTAAGCTTAATTTTTGTAGTTGCAAACACTTAACCGCACAAATCACGGCAAATTTAAATCTTGCGTGTATTTCAGGATTTTCTTTATAAACAATAGACAATTGTTCTGTTCAAGTTATTCGTCTTTGAACAACATTTTGAGACATTTACCTTATACTCAGTATTTTATTTCTAAATCCCCTTTATATGTCATGACTAAAGGATTCAGATGCCTTTCCCAATCAGAATAGTGTGTTTCAAAAAATTACATACAAGTAATTGCTTCTATTATAAAAAAAAATTGCCATTATGTTTTTCTCAATTTATTTTTCGTGACATTTTGAAATAGAGGTACAATTATTTTACCAAAAAATAAATATTAAATAAATTAATTAAACAAATAAATAATTGGCATCCAATCTTGAGATGAAGAGATCTTAAAATTTGCACCAGTATATTACAGTACCAGTCCATTTTTCCATAAAAGCTTAGAACTTAGCGTAAACGACTGAGAAATACATTTTATTCTGTAATGATCGGTCCTATTTCGATTCAATCATTTAACTAATTCACTATCGTATTTCAGTACTACTTATATATCAACATTAAAATTAAAACAAAGAAGCAAAGGAAACTCCGTAATTCAATTTGCAATTTTATTCTTTATTTCATTTTTGATATACCTCAATAATGGAAATTCGGTCATATAAATATCATATCAAAGAGAGAATATGAAACTTAGAATCTTTCATCAAAGTTTCCAATCTAAATGAGTTTGCGGTTGCTTAGAATTTATTAAACGTATAACTGTAGCCTTTAATTTTCGTGTTTGTATGTGTTTTGATTTTTTTGAAATGTAACTAGAAATAACGTTAGGAGACATGTCGTTTTAATAGAGCAAAAATGGTTGATAGTTTTTCACTTTCTTCTCTTTTAACTGGATCTGTATTTTGAGATCATATATGATGAAAATTTTGAATGATTATTGGGCGTAAGGATGATCAATGTTTATATTATAAAAACAAAGATAGAAAGTTCCCGCTAATAAAATATCGAGCATTCTGTTCGATCGAAGATTATCATTTCAAAACATCGAATTTGGTCAAATTAATGATTTTGATAATTTGATTCACACACCTGAAAAGTGATAATAAATGAAGAAATTTTAAACAAAAAGGAAAAATAATATAAATTAAATTGAAAACAATCAATAATGACTATACAATCGTGACTTAGGATGTTAACTAGAATAGAAATATTCACCATTCTATGATTCACACAAAGTATTGTCTAGAAATTTAATGCAACAAATCCCATATAATGTAAAAACATTTCCATATGGAGTCTAATGACAGTGGAAAAATTCAACTTAAGTAAAAATAAATAGTGATGAAGAAGTTTCAACTTTGAAATTGTCATCGCCTCAACGGCGTTATCGATAGCGTGTCTGCCCAAGGATTCGAGCCGGGCACTGACGAGGTAGGTTCGAATCCCAGCCGAAACACGAAAAATGTGAAGTGGAGTTTTTTTTCTGAGAAACTTCAAACCATACCTTTGAATTGAAAATATTCCAATTACTTCTTTACTTACTTGAGTTTAATTGATCTCAAAAAATTCAAAATTAATTTAAATTCCCTCAATGTAGTCTAATGTTAATACATGTAGGACTACAAATTGACTAAGTGTCAGCCATTGATTTCACATTGATTGAAAACAATTAATAATGACTATACAATCGTGACCTAGGATGTTAATTAGAATAGAAATGTTCACCATTCTATGAATTCACACAAAGTGTTGTCTAGAAACTTAATGCAACAAATCCCATATAATGTAAAAACATTTTCATAATATGGAGTCTAATGACAGTGGAAAAATTCAACTTAAGTAAAAATAAATAGTGATGAAGAAGTTTCGACTTTGAAATTGTCATCGCCTCAACGGCGTAATCGATAGCGTGTCTGCCCAAGGATTCGAGCCGGGCACTGACGAGGTAGGTTCAAATCCCAACCGAAACACGAAAAATGTGAAGTGGAGTTTTTTTCTGAGAAACTTCAAACCATACCTTTGAATTGAAAATATTCCAATTACTTCTTTACTTACTTGAGTTTAATTGATCTCAAAAAATTCAAAAATAAATTAAATTAGTTTTGATAACCTGTGGAAAGTTAATGTCATTTTATGGTCAAACAAATAACCTATAAAAACAAATTTAACTCGTAGTTTCTAACAATATTGAAGTAAGAAAATCATCAGGACTTATCTTTAGGATAAATTGGATATTCACAAAACTTGAATGCACAACTAACATCAAAATATTTTTGAAAAGCTACAACAATCTAGCAACAGGAGTTTACAATTTTTTATTTACAATTTTTCGAAGTAGATATTTCGAACTACCGTCTTCCCCCGAAAACAACGCCTAGGCGTTGTGTTCGAGGGTGAACAATTTCTCGATTTTCTTAAAAAGTGATATAATTATTCGAATAGAACGCTGTTTCAAATAGAACGCTATCTCGAATAGAACGCCATTTTTCAAAGTAACCGATTTTTTAAAAAATTTAAATTTAATTAAAACTTTTGTTGTAAATAAGACATTGGTGTAAAAACATAAGTTACTAGTCCAGGTAATCTGTATATCTTTATATAATTTTGTATGTGTTATGCATTGCCATTTTATTCTGTATTCAATTTTAAACTGAAAAATTTATTTAATTTTAATAAAGAGTTTGTGCCGGTATTATTAACCATTTTCCAATCGATTGAATTGCTGAAGGAATTAATTGTAGCCAATTGGTCTAATATTCAGTAAATCATCAAAAGTAGAGCCAAAACAACAGAAAAAGCAATTTTTTGGCATTTAAAAAATACACAACCAAAATCGAAAATTTAGACACAATCAAATATGTACAGATTTTATTTTTTATTATTTTTAACGTTTGAAATAAATTTTTGTCGTCCCACCCTGCACTCAAAAAAAAAACTAAGTGGAACTAACAAAATTCTACATACGTTCTACAAATTTTTTATAAATATACAACACACAAAAATTTTTGTTAAATTTACATTTTTACAATAAATATTGTAGATATACAAAAAATTATTTGTAAACACTACAAATTCTTTTACTAACATCCAGCAAAAGATTGTAAGCTTTATAAATTAAATTGTAAAAATGCCCGAAACATTTTTGAATAATAACAAATTTTTTGTTGGTCAACAAAAGACATTTATGGATTTAATATTTTTTTTTTGTAAAACAGATTCATATATATTAGTTCTTCGTTAATAAATAAAACACAATTTTTTGCTAACATTTATTTTATTTTTATTTTTTATTATCTTATAATTTTTATTATATTTTTTTTATTATTTTGAAATATCTGCATAATTTAGAAAAACAAATTTAAAACATATTAATACGCCGTTATATTATCACAGCCTAAGCTTTCCAACTGAGGTAGCATTGTAAAATCTATTTCAGCATCTAAAAAAACATTGAAAAAGTTGTGATATCTTTTTACTTTATGCTGGCTGTCACCGATTACGTAGGTTTTGAAATATATTATAGATCTGATCCAATTCAGTTCATCCTTTATCACTAAGAGTCAATTTCAATACCTACGCAAACGATAAGTGGCCTTTTAATATTCAAATATGTAAAATTTCTCACCTGTGCATAGAGAATGTCTTCTAAATTTATCATATATGTATTTTCACTATCACTATTTATCATGAATAGACATTGCTAAATAATCACAATTTTAAAAAATATCTGCGAATTTTTACTTAGACAACCAAATTGAAACTGAAATTGTTTAATACCAATTTTGGTTATACATAATTTCAATTTATGAAAATTTATAAAAGCATTTGTAAAAGCAAAGTTTTTTTTTGTAAAAAATGTGTTTGTTTTTTTAAATTGCATAAGTCTCTTTGTAAAGTTTAAAAAAAATCGAAAATATTCGTATTAAGTTTGACAATAAAAATTGTGGAAAGTCATTTTTCTGTTGACAAAATTTTACAAAATTTTGTACAATTGAATTTTATTTTGTTATGGATAAGTGAGATATGATTTAAAATTTAAAAAAATCAACATAAACCTTAACAATATTTTTGTTAAGAGAATGAAAAAAATTTGTATCTAGAAATATTTATGATTTTGTACATTTGTAATCCAAATCACAAAAACAATTGGTTAGTTTACAAGTTTTTTTTCAGATTTAAAAAAGTCAAATAGACTATACAAAATTTTGTATCAAGTTTAGCATTTTTTGGAAAATACACAAAAAAATTTTGTTAGCACTTTTACAAAACGATTTTGTGAATCTTACCGGGCAAATTTTTTTGAGTGTGGAAAAATTAATTTATTTCTAACAGTAAAACTCATTTCTTCATTAATTAAATATACGTTTTAATAGAAAATTTTTTCGATATAAAGTCCCTACGAAAAATTTCAGCCAAATCAAAAATGTGTCGGTCAGAAAGGTGTCCGGTTTATAAAAGAATGACCCATAAACATTAATCGTTCATTATACAATTGTTGTCCACTTTCACAACAGCAATGTTGACATCTTCTAGATTGCAAAAAGCTACAATCTCCATCCTACATGATGTCGAATATCCTTTATGGACCTTGGCGTTGTCGTTCTCATCGATAAGATCATTTATATTGGCTTCAATTTCTAAGATGGTATCGCTTATAATACTACTTAGCCACGTACCGAATGGATCGAAACTGATTTTGAAGTTTTTGAAATAGTCAAACAGAGATTTCGAGTTTTTCTCTGTCAAAAATCAATTGCTTTCATGTAAAAATCAAAATACGTATGATATTGTTTATCATACATGTAGTGAATGCCTTAAAAAAATTAGTTTGTATTCATAATTCAATACATAACGCCTAGGCGTTATATTTGAATAAAACGCAGGGTAGGCGTTCTATTTGTTTACAACGCCTAGGCGTTTTTTTCGGGGGAAGACGGTAGTAGATCGAAAAGTATTCAAAATTCAGGTAATATTGTGGAAAAGTTTTTACTCAAGTTAACTGTGTATAATTTTAATGTTGGTGTGTTTACCAGTACCGTGAAGAATGAATTTCACTGAATATGCATCCAAGTTCGGACGAGGTTAAATGATTTTGTTAAAAAAAAAGGCCATGCGGCATTGCAAAACAACGATAACGAACATTAAGACGCAAACCACTGCACAATTAATTACACATTACAGCAAATTGTCAGTTTTTATGTTTAATTTTTTTTTTCAATATACTTTTGAGAGATACTTTTGAACAAGGGATAACTTTATTGAAGATGTATTGAACTAGTGAAGATTGCAAAGCATTAGATTGCAGCCTAGCACTAACACAGCTCAGCATTCTTTTACAAAATTAGTGCGGCTGACTTTCACTCCAATAAAATAAATAGTAAGTAGCCAGTAACGTCATTGGGCATAAGGATATTTGCCTAAACCCCAAATCGCTGCACTATCGTCACTTTTATTTTCATCACTTGTATTTTTTATTGTATAAGTCAACAAGCATACGCTAAAAAAGCTAATCAGAATTTGAAAAATACCGAGAATTCTGCTTTCGTATTCCAAATAATTTTATTTCCTTGCATTTGACTTCACCAGAAATCAACAGAGTGATGTTAGTAGAAGAAATATATTCAATATTTTTTCGCCACTTGTTATTTCAAGAATTATATTCGTAAACTGTGAGTAATAAAATTGAAGGAAAAGTCGAGGTTATCTCATGTCTGGCCAGCAATCTTCAAAAATTCGATGATATTAAGAAAATAAAAAACTTAAGTCAATTATATTACATAACAATATAAATACTATCATATAACGAAAACGTTATAACCGCATATCTCTCTGGCTTACAAATTCGTGCTTCTACTATACGTTCAAGTGGCAAAACCGAAAAACTGGGAAACTATTATGAATTTCTTTGCAAATTTAACTCTAATGAAATTATCTCAAACTAGGAAGGCCCGGCGTGCTTCGCTACGCTTATAAATAAAGTTTTTGCGTAGACATTTTGTTGACGTAGAAGCAATGATTTCAAAAAGTGGTAATGAGAAATGCTAGCATATAATTTTTAAATATATGAATGAAAAATAATCAGAACTCTAGCTGATCAGTTCGGATATATGAAAAATTAGCGATCAAATAAGTTTTCAAGTAAGCTTATTTTATCTCTAACTTATTTGATCGCTAATTTTTCATATATCCGAACTGATCAGCTAGAGTTCTGATTATTTTTCATTCATATATTTAAAAAGAAAAATTAAAAATTATATGCTAGCATTTCTCGTTACCACTTTTTGAAATCATTGCTTCTACGTCAACAAAATGTCTACGCAAAAACTTTATTTATAAGCGTAGCGAAGCACGCCGGGCCTTCCTAGTTAATTTTAAAGCATGAATAGAACACATTGAAATTTCATCTATAATAATGATTGATGCATTATTAATATATGTGCCATGTACACTGTTTGGAGTTATATTTGGCATTGAATTCTCTAATAATGGAATTGGTAATTTGAAAACATTATGCAAAGTTCGCCCCCCAATCAAAAGAGTTGATGCAATACCACTGAAGGCAGTTACAATACACGAAAGATTTAATGAATTAAATTTATGAATGATTGCCGTTTGAACAAAAGTTTTGCCACAACCTGCATGAGCTGTCAAGAAAAAAAGCTAAAGCATTCGGAGGAACATTCAAACCACAGATAAATGCAAATAATTGACGAAACTGTTTTGGTGATTGAATTTCTGAAGCTTCAAGTAAACATTCACGCTATTCATTATCATTTGTTGCAATACCTCGAGCTTCACATGCTGCAACAAAAGTAGGGTAGGGTACACCTTCATACATACGTAGATCAAAAAAAGATTTTGGACCACGAACATGCAACAGAAGTAAACGCATATGAAACAATTCTATATCTTTTGGAGTAACCATATATAATCGAGCAACAACTTTATCAGCCCCACGTTGTCTTCTTTTCCACGATTTACTTTGGTCATACCAAACATAATTAATTCTGTATACAAAAACTCATTAGCTAAATTATCAATGGAATTCAAATGGAAAAATGCTAACAATTTTGTTCTTGATACATTTGCGACTGTGCCAGCCACATTACCATTCCTGATATAAACATTTTGTCTATTAGGCAAATGACAATCAAGTCGAATAATTGTATGAGATTGAAAATGCATTGGAAATGCATTGGAAATTCAAATATGCGCCAAGCAGCTTCAGTCGAACCAACATACCGTCCATTCAAAAAATCTTGAATTTCATTTCCCACAATCGCATCATCATTATTCACTGCATTCTCTCCATTCACTCTCAATTCAACATTGGCAGAATCATACTCTTTATATACATACTTGTAAACATATTTCACACTTTTAACAGTCGTACATATTTCCACGTTAATATGACAATTGAATTTTGCGAGAAGATAAATATTATACGGAACAACATATCTATTATCAAGAGATGCACCACGTACATCAACACTCATACCATTATCACGTCGACGGTACAAAGGATAACCATTCACATATTCTTTAATATTTTCAGAAAAAGGTTTTTGAAAATTATTACTACATTTACCACTCTCATACAAACAGAATTGGGATTTAGAGCACCACATGGTTCATGCATCATATGACGTTTCACATATTCATGTAATTTAGGAAAAAGAATGGGATCAGGGATTTCAGTACATACAAATTTATTAATCATTTCATTTCCATCAATTCTATCTTCATCTGACAAATTTAACAAAATTCATCATTTTTAAAAATAGCAACCACATCAGTTTGAACAGCATCATTAAAACGACGAATATCACATTCTCTGTTAACTTTTATAACCATTGACACATCAGCAGTAACATTCTCAGGTCTTTCACAAAATTCATGCATTGATTTAAAAGAACGAACAAACGGATTCACACGATCTAACTCAAAACCTATCTTACGCATAAGAAAAAATTCGAAATGAAATTTAAAACATAGAAAAACAATATGTACGTTTATTCACATTCAAAGAAATAAATATACTAACAGCTGAGAAAAAATTAAATATAAAAAAGAATAACAAAATAAAGTTTTAAGTTTCGTTTTTGTTGTTCGTTGTTCGATAGCAAATATATTTTTATATGTATGTAAACTTATAATGCATATGTATAGAAAAAGTTTTCCGTATATAATAACTTTTTTATTTATGATCCGATTTGTTTGAATCCGTATCCCAATATAGGTTACACTAATATCAGTTAGCTGTGAAAATTTGAATTGAATCCATGTGCGAATAAAAAAGCCTTATGCTCCACAAAGTTTTAATCTAGCGTATTAATATATAAGAAGATAATTGGATTGAAGCGACCACCCGCTATATGAAAACCAATAGATAATATATGTCTTCCACAACGATTGATAGCGAAAAATAGTCACACGAAAAAACTGCCCTTTTTACGAAAAATGGATATTTTGAATTTTTTTTGAATACATTTTGAGTAGACTCGAACTTGTAGAAAAAAACAAACAAATTTAATTTTTAATTTTCCCTCTCTTGGTTTTCGACATTTTATCGAAAATATATTTGATAATCATTTATGCTCGCATTTGACCGATGTTTTTTCAATATTCGACTTTTATTAAGAAAGAGATAGTTAAAATGATGAGAAACAACCTTAGCAGAAATTTGCCTAGTTTGATTGGGCCCTGATCATAAGTCAACCGGTTTTGCCGAATCAGACCCTGATTGAGATAGTAAGATCAGGCACTGATCAAGTTCTCCATACGAAGTTAAATAGGGCAAACCATGGTAAGGTATATATTTTGTATCAGGCCCTGATCAGATTGCCCCACTAGGGCTTGCGCTTTCTGGGCCTGACTGTTTTCAAGCTTTCCCTAACTAATTTCTGCTCGGTAGCATGAATGAAATAAAATAAAGTTTGTCATAAACACTTTCCATACTACTATACATCCAAGTTTCCGAACACAAGAATAAACATTTAACACACCGTCGTTTAATACTACTCCAAATTTATAGTGAAAATAAATTCGCGAAACAAACAATGACCCAATGTAGAACACGACTACGTTAGAAGAAGAAATGTAAATTTTGGATAAGAGAAAGACAAGAATTGCTAAACAGAAACAAATAAAAGTCTTTCTTCCCATCAAAAATATGAAATTACGCAAAAACTTAACAATAACAATAATTGTTTTTCGTGTTCGCACAAAATTTTCAAATGTTTGTGCTTTATAATGTAAACTTAAAAATAAAAAAACGTAAGTTCTACATAAGAAAACAAGACATGAAAATAAAACATAATTTCATTAGAAAACAGGTTGTTGGCGCTGATGCGTTTTAATGAATGTGAGTTGCTGTGTCTGTTTGGTTCGAAAACAAAAAAATTCATCGACTTCATTTTTTATAAACATCTTTTCTTATTTCTTCTTCAGATTTGGTTTTGTTTTTTTTTGTGCAATTTATTTCTTTAATTCGTTTTAAACAAAAATATTGGCTTCCAAGACGAAATCTGCCACAAAACTGTAGAATGAAAAGAATCTAAATTAAATGTTATAAGAACCCAAATAAAAAAAAATAAGTTAAAATATAAACGATTTCGGCAGCGTAAGAATTTTATTTTTTTTATTTAAAATAAGAAAAATAATGAGCTGAAAGATAACACAACGAGAAATGTGGTACTTTTTTGGGCGGAGGATTAAAAGTTGGAAGGGTCAGAGATGAAAGCAGTTTTTAATTCAACAAAAAAGAATATGTAAAATATTTTTTTTGGTTTATGAAATTTTAAATGAAAGATTCAATTTCATATATGTAGTCAAGATACGATTTGTTTTAGACTTTGTATTAACAATTAATTTAAAAAACCGTCAACCTTTTTTCATATTCATACTCAGCCGTCTTAAGATTTTTTGGTTCAACCAATACACAACATACTAGAGAAAACTTCAAGTTCATTAACATTTCATTTTAATATTCATCACCGTTGATTGAACTTATAACAAGATGGTTATCAGTTTTTCTTCTAAGCATTAACTTTTAAAAATGCATTAGCTACACAAAACCGCAGTTCATTCACATTTCAATTGCATTATGTATACATTTATTCTAAATCTAAATTATTATTTTTATATTTTTGCACACAAAAAGAAATTATCAATTCAAGTCAGCAAAAACAATATTTTGTGTAGACAAAAATCTGTTTTTTTTAACAAACAAAAATTAAACAAAATTCACGTATTCTGAGTGATCTCTGAGATGACATATGAATTCATCATGTTTTGAATTTATTGAAGTATCCTCAGAAACAGTCGCATATACTAAAAACTATAATAAACATATTAGCTTTATTAAGTATAACGTAACGTTATCTACAATTATATAAAATTATTATAACTTGATAATTAAAATGACGTTTTGTGTTTGTAGTTGACGAGTACTGATATCGTTTGAAATAAAAAATTATTATTTAATTTTTATTATCATTTTTAACCATTTTCAGTAATATCATAAATTTTATTTTAAATTTAATTAAATTTTTTACGATAAATTTTGTTTTCATTCAAAAAACAATTTTCGAGCTCATTCATAATTAAATTGGTTAAAATTTGTGCATATAGTTTTATGATAAACCGTATTCGACGGCTATACGTTATCACAATGTGTTTTAGATACACAATCAAATTAGTTTGTTTTTATTTTATAATTTTTAAAAGTAAGAACTTAAAAAATGCGCATAGCTAAGATAAATACAGAGTATGATATATGACGATATGTTTCGACAACAAGATTAATCGTTCACTAAATGTGAGAATTTTATAAAATTGGTTGCTTGAGTTAGAGGGTGGGCGATAAAAAAACATGCAATTTTTGTAATTATGTCGAAAGCTATGGACTGAAAATAAACAAATTTTATGAGAATAAATTAAAATTGTTTAAACAATTATTTGGTATTCAAAAGTACTATCAAACGAATTTAAAGATTTTTTATAAGACTACAACATTACCTAAAGAGACTAAGGCTATAATTATCGATGGAATGCCAGTTATTACTTAAAGTAACCAGACTTTAAAAATTTTAAATAAAATTTACAACACACCTCCCCTGCACACGAAATCATATGTTCAAAAAATCTATATTAATACCGTATGAGCAACCCTGTTGCGAATTTCATTTGTTATTTTCATTTACATTCTACATGCAAGAACCGCTTTTTCGGATGAAGCCAAAATTCATTAATGAGTTTAATAATGCGAGAAGAATGCACGTTTTGTCCTTCTCTAACTATATTGTAAGAATATTTCTGGCTCCTTGGTTCCAGAAGACCTTATCACCAAAAAATACATTTCTTTTTTCTTAATCTAAATAAACATTTTCTTTCAAATGTACTCACACTTAATTTTTTTTTATTTTCTAATTTTTTTGAAATGTAAAAATTAAAAGAAATTTTTGTCTCAATTTTTTATGGTTTCTAAATAGAGAGAAATAAATGAAACTAATTTCACCATTTGCTTGTTCTTCAACCTAATAAACAAAAAAAACAATAAAATTCGAAAAGAAAAGGGGAGAGAAGAAAAGAAAAATTTCACTTCTATGAGAAGGAAGGAAATAAAAAATGTTTTTTTTAAAAATAACCCGCTATTTCTCTAATTCAGAACTGATGGTAGTCCTGTCGATATAATTTTTGTATTGCATCATGATCTTCTTCAATGTGTTCGAAAATTGGAGCAAGTTTAGCTTTTGAACTATTAAGGTACCACTCAATTCAAATTTTTTATTAAATTTTGATTTTCGCGGAATGTTAGGATGTATAAGTATGCATATATGACAACAAATTTATAATATATTGCAAAGGTTCTTGCAGAATTGACTAGTTAGTTTACACTAATAGCCTTTAAATGATAACATGCTAGAACTTGCTCTTCCTTAATCATATAAGATTAAATATAAAATATGACCTAGGTCAACAACAACGAAGTTTAATTTTAAGAACAAACATGATTGTGAGAGAAATACTATGCAATACTTTGTCGCACAGAATATTATGATAAAAGAATTTTGTAATACTTTGCTTTGCTGAATTTTTTTTATATATAATTATAAAATGTGTGTAAGCTGTAATAAGATCAACTTGAAAAGACCCCAATTGCTTATATATTTTGTGAATTTGACTGATTTAGGAGTTTATTCAAAGAGCAACGCATATGTCCAGAAAGTGGAAAATATTTGATCCAGCTTTAATTTTATTTTTTCAGCCAAATTTCAAATCTATATCTAATGCCTTTTCTATGTGTGCTTTCGCTGATAATTTTAACCCCCAAATTTATACAGTCGACAAATTTTATTAGCTCGTTAAATATTTTCAAAAATTCCCACTCATTAATTTAAAACATATTATAGCTAACACTAAACATTTCCAACGTTGTATAAAAAAATGAATAAAATTTCTGGTAATACACCTACCCAAAAATTTAGGATTATTTTATAAAATAGCAAAAACTTTTTACGTATGTTGTTGTAATAAATTAATTCAGCTAATTAAGATTATCTGAAAATATTAAAAAAAAAAATCAAAAAAAATAATTACATTTATCGTTGTTGCAGATAGAAGCACAGCGACAAATGTCATAAAACACAGGTCGCTGGACCCCATTGTGATGTATTGAAATTATTCCAATTATTTTGTACTATAAAAAAGTATTCCAAAAACAAAACATAAGGATTTCTATTATTCACTTCTCGTAAAACACTTCACTTAAAAATTATATTCAATTTCAAAATTTCCACTCATTTAGAAAAATAAATTACACACCATAAAACCAATCACAAATTTTCAAAAAAATACAAAAACTTTAAAAATCACTTGAAAACGAAACAAAAAGCTTCGGGTTTTTAAATTCGAAAAAAAAAAAGATTTAATTACTTTTAGTCACTTCATTTAAGTAAGTTTGATAACTCCACATTATAAATTATAATATGTTAATCCAATTTATCAGTCCGATAAGAATATTTTCAACAAAAAGCTTTTTTAATCCAATAAGAATTTTTTTGCTGCGTTAAACTTCCAATAAATACAAAATCTAACGAATTCTTATAATCCGTTTAATAAATTAAAATATTTAAATTATTTGTCACATCGTTTTGAAAATTATTCAACAATATGATATAATTCCAATAAGAACCGGCTTATTATAATAATTACTATTTTTCACCATTCACATTAAATTCACTTTTAAAAATCACAACGAAAATAGAAAAGCGATCACATATTTAATTATTGTAAATTGTTATTTTTAATAAACATAATTTCAATGAATAAAAACATAACAAATAAAGTCGCGACGGTATTAGAAATAAACTTATTAAAATTTGCCATGCGCGCGCAACTTGAAACGAAAAAAAAAATAAATTCAATTCCAAGATAAACTAATAATTATAAACAAAAAGTAAAACAAATTACTCTTAGCACAATTGTAACACTCGAAAGGCAAAATACAACTGCCTATTTTTTAAAACCTCCGGCATTTCCCCAGGCTCTGTTAGAGGCGGAGTCATTAAAACAAAAACAACTTATTCAAATGGAACAGATATAAACCAAATCAAATTCAATTAAAATGAGATAGCTAGATGAATGTTAATAAATAAGAAAATGATGAGATCAATGAGAAGACAACAAAACAGACATAATAAAAAAAATTTACCCCAGAAATATTATCAGAAAGAGGAAAGGAAAAAATAGTTTTGTTGTGTGTTTTGTTTTTGTTTTTATTTTATACGTTTAGTTATGATTCTAAAGAATTTATGATTAGTTTGTTGATGATATTATATGAGAAGGAAAGAGTAGACTATTGCATAATACGAAGTTGTTGAATTGAAGGAAAAGTTAAACAAAAAATAATTTGGATGAAATTGACTTGGTCCAGTTAACATTGCTTGAAGATATAAAAGTATTAACAGTGAGTTAGTCCTAAGTATCGTTTTAATTCTTGTACTATCAGGGGTTGTAAACTGTGTTCGTTGCGATATATTTAAATCAATTAATGTTGGTTGAAAATTAAGATAATTTTAACTATTTTAATTGAGGTCACCATGCATACTCCATTCGGGAGTTTAGTACTACGTTGATGAGCGTTGAACTCTTTTGTTTTTTGACTGCCTTTACATTCGCTGTACTCCTGAATGAATTTTAAACGGAAAAAAATGAAATGAATGGGATTAGTTTTTGTTAATTTTTAATTTGATTTTTAAATGTATGATCTTAGAGTGTGGCACGGGTACTGACGGATGAACTCTGTTCAGTCAACGGTAGCACTCGAAGAAAGTCTTCATATAGCTCTATATATGGGTTTTTATCATTGAACGAGAGATTGCGTGATTAACGAATATGGCACACGATTATCGAATATGCTTCAAACTGGATTATTTGATCACTCAAATTTTCAGGGCCATCTTCAATTCAAATGCTTTGAAAAAATATCCCAAGTCATTCACAATGGATTCATCTTGCAATTACTTAGAACCCAGTAGTTTTTTACAAAAATCGGCAAAATTGTTTTCAGTGGCTTAAAAAACTGTAAGTCATTTCCTGCAAATATCAAATATGATAATAATTTATGCTGTTAAAGGTCATTGACGTATTGTTTTGTTTGTTATGAAATCATTCATTTATAATGAAATTTGTATAAACGACTTTTGTGTGGTTTTGAATGTTTCTAAAAGGTCAGTAAGTGGGGATGATATGCTTGAATAGTGGCAATGAATCTTCGGTACCAACCGGTAACACCTAAAATTCGTCCAATTTATATGACTGTTTATGGTGTAGGAAATTCAGAGATTGCTTGAAGTTTATCGTTATTAGGGCGTTAGCATCTGTTACCATGTTATATAGCTCAGATACTCTATTTCCTTCAAATAAAATCGACTCTTTTCCACAAGGCAAGTCGTCGATATCTACGAATACACGATCGTGCAACTGATGTGAAATTAATTTATACATCAATCGACAGAGTGTTTGAGGTGCGTTACACAGACGAAATGGCATTACGGTGAATCGGTACAGAGGGCGACCGGGAATAGTAAATGCGGTCTTATCTCTAAACTCCTGACCTAATGGAATCTGCCAAAAGGCGTTTTTTAAATCTAAGCTAAAAATATACGCTGTCACACCTAGGTGACTCAGTTGAGCATCTATGATTGGCAAGGGATACGCTTCCTTTCGAGGGACGACATTTAACCTGGTTTTACCATTTTTCTTGCGTACAACAGCCATAGATGAACTCCAGCTACTCCTTCTATGACACCTTTGGCGATCAAGCTCAGAATACATCTCTGCTTAAACTGCTGGAGAAACTTCGTAGTAGTATTGCTTGATCGGAATAGCATTTTTGACGTCAATTAAATGTTCTTATGAGATTCTGGAAACGATTCTATAATACCAGCGAGCTGAGACTGCACTTCAGATGATAACTGGTGAATTTTATCAACCAATGGTGTATGAGTGACCAGCGATTAGGAGCTTAGGTCCTACTTTATGTGGTGGTCAATCTTTGGAAAGCAAATAATTATAGACGAACAAAAAGATACTTTAGCTCTGAATTAAATACACAATTTTTTCGACAAAAATAAAATTGTTTATACATATGAAATTATTACTTAATTGCGACACTTTGCTGCTGCCATAAAAATATGAAAGTTACTATACTGCCACCGTAAAAATATGAATGTTACTGTACTGCCGCCGTAAAGATATGAAAGTTACTTTACTACCGCAGTACAAGTATGAAAGAAATGGCGTTACTTTACACTCAATAGATTAAATGTCATAAAAGTAACAGCCGTACAGCCGTTTACCCAAACACATATTTTTTGACGATGCAGCCAAATCATATTGTTTAACTGTTCAGCTTCAAACCAGTTTTCAGCGGTAAACTAAGCTTAGTATGCCAGTATATTTTGCCCAGCAGTCTTGGCATACTGGTTAATTTGCAACTTTATGGGTAGGTATTCGAGTGGTACCCTAAGGTCCCACTAATTAGCTAGTTGATATGACCACTCCAACTGGGCAACAGTTTTCCGCGCCAAAATATGGGTTGTGGCAATATCAAGTTTAAAACACTTGTATTCAACACCAGTCAAGTTTATATTACATTCAATCATTTACGAATTCCAATCCTATTTTCCACTTATGAACAGCATTCACCACCACCACAACAGAAGTCACAACACGATTAAGATAAGATTAGTTGAATATAAAGGTGAAGTGTTTGCTATAGCTAAAGGAAATCGAGTCCCTGTGCTATATAGTTTGAAATTGATAATTTCGAACTGACTACAAATAGGTAGATGCTAAACAGTCTCGTTAAATTTTTCTGAATAATTTCACATGTCACAACAATGAAAATGTTTTATATGGATGGGATTTTTGTGTTGGGAGTTGGAAGCTTTCAGCTTCATTTTACTTCATTTTTTGTATTTTCAAACTCAACCAAATAACTAATCTTATTACATATAAAACAATTAACTATTTATTGAGTCGTATTTATAATGCCTTGAATTGTTTTTCACTTTACCACAGATGAAATTGCTGAAGTACTGAAATAAATTCACAAGCTTTTTAAACAATATAACACAGTTAAGTTTACACTTTTTGCGTTTTAAAAACCTTATCTATTCCCAACCATGTGAGAAGGTCAGGAGCATATTACATTAAATAAGAATTTCCAAATTACTTCCTACAGCTAAAGAGAAATTTTGATAAATCTTAATACATGTCTTAAGAGTTAAGATACACGTTAAGCAATAATTCCGGAGTTTTATGGTTCTATTATAAATAAAATTTCTATGCAAGTTGCATATATGTATATTAAAGTTTTCCTTTATAAAAGACATCAGCGTTGCTAGTAGCCCTAAAAGGGTATTAAAAGTTTGATTGGAAACTCTATAAATTTTTTATTGAACTTTAAGTTTTTTAACATGTATGTTTGTATTTGTAACTTATTTGTTGAATTTTTTATTTACGCAAGTAAAACTCGTGTGTACTGCAGATTTTGCTATTGATATATGTGCTAACTTGAGATTTCTCAAACCACTGACAATATCAGTGTGGTATCATTAGCCAAAGGTGATATATTAAGGACGCTGGTGTAAAAGCTCTATTCAGTCAACAGAAGCACCTTCAATCTTAAATATATAGTATGCTTTGATGATGAAAAAATGGTCTTCCATAAAACGGTTTTTGTTGGTTTTAAGCATTGTCTATGACAGTCATGGCCCGCAGGTCACTTGTGGCCCACTGCATAAATTATTTTAGCCTACACCAATACACTTTTCCACAGGTACACTGTTTTAACTAAACAATTCAAAAATGCATACAAAAAAATTATTTTATCAAAACCACAATCAAAATACAAAATGTAGGATTGCTATTAAAAAACATGATCTTCCAATTCATAAGCTGGTATCTTTGGCACCCCAGTGCGGTCCATTCTATGCAAGGAGGTATACGTGGCAGCGTCGCAAAATTAAAAGGTTATGTTAAAATCCAATATAATAGACCTTTTCAGCACTTCCATTGCATTATCCATCAGCAGGTCTTATGTTCAAAAGTAAATAAAATTGATAATATATTTAAAGAACTTGCTAGAATCGTTAAATTTATTAGAGCACGTGGCTTAAACTATCGGGAATTTATGTCATTGCTAAAAGATGTAGAGAATGTGATTGCGAAGATTTCCATATTATACTGAAGTACGTGGGCTTTCGAGTCATAAGATTTTAAGAAAATTTTTACAATTGTTGGACGAAATCGTATTTGCTTAGAAAATAAAGATTATGACTGCTCTGAGCTGGAAAACGATGGTTGAATACAAGATTTGGCTTTTACTATTGACATTGCTGGCCATCTCAGTCAACTAAATATTATTCTTCAGTGTAAAAACATGCTTATAACCGTAAGACCAAATAAATTCATTCAAACAAAAGATACCCTTAGGGAAAATACATTTGAAAAGAGAAAATTCAAGCATTTTTCTAGTTGTAAAACTCTTTTGCTGAAACATCCAATGTTAAAATTTGAAAAATATAAAGAACCCGTGAAAATGTTGGCAGATGATTTCGAAAAGAGGTTTTCAGATATTGTATATATTATTAAACTGTAAGTCTCATTTCAATATGTTTTGCTCTTCCACGTCTGTTGGCATTGAAAATATTGACGAACATTTGCAAATGGAGTTTATAGAACTAAGACGCGACACACTATTGAACCAAAAATATAAGGAAATTAGCATTCTAAAGTAAGTATTACGATTATTTATCTGCAAACCATTTCCTAGTAATCACCAGCCCCTTGCCCCTTTCATTTGATGATTACTGTAAAAATCAACTAATCACTTAGTAGTATATTAAGAAACTAGTTTCATAGCCAACGATTTTATCGCACGCAATCTGTTTAGAAAACGACCAGCGCAGCGGGGAGTTTTCAAAAAGATAAGTGCGATAAAACGTCTTATGAAACGAGTTTTTTATACTATTTTTTCTATTTTGCATTTTTTGTCTTGAAATTTAAAAAAATATTTTTTATGTTTTAATGTTTTAAAGAAAATTTCTAAAAATTTCAATTCAAAACAGTAAGCTCTGCGTTTCATCATATTTCTATATATATTTTTGTTGCAAAACTAGCTTTCATAAAATGTGTATTTTATTAAAATATAGTCAATTTGATATTTTGTTATTATTACTAATTATTTTAATTAATTAAAATATTTAACACTAATTTAGATTATTTTTTAATAATAAGATTAATTAATAAGAATAATTTTATTTATATAATTATTCGTTTTAACTTTCACTGACGTTTGTATGACCAATGTGACCAACCTTGAAAAACAAAACTTTGCGTATCTTAATGAAGGCCATTTTGATACGCATTTGGGTATCGAAATGACTTTATTTTAGACGCAAAATAGAAAAACATTTTTTCTTTATTTCACTGAAACACCAATTTATTACAAACAACAATTTATTTGTAACTTTATTGAAATAACGTTTTAAGCATACATTTATTGAACAACTAATACAAAATCCAAAACACATTTGATTTTAATACATATAAAAGAAGCTCAACTAACATTACATCTCTTCTATTTGGAGAACAGATTTCTTAATAATACATACCAAAATTAATAAAAAGATTACGTAAACTGTTGCTAAAAGGTTGTAGTAGCAGTACTGTAGTTACAAGTTTGATGATTAATGCATGTGATTTATGAATCACAATTTTGAGTTATACAATTACCACATATTTTATACTTCGTGAGGCACCTGTTCGACAGCTTTTTTTATCTGCCACTCGAGATACTGCGAAACAGTGCGATTGCCCGGGGTGTTGTAAATCTTACTACTAATTTGTTTTTTATTAATTGCGGTGGCAATTTGTTTTAGAAAACGAGGGTAAGTTTGTACGACCAAAATTTGTTTGCTATTGTAGAGTTAATAAAAATTCCACTCCAATTAGTTAAAAACAAAATTGTGGTAATAAACTTACAAACCTTTGGGCAATCATCATGTTTCAGAGTTTCACGAGCGGGAAATGAAAAATGAAAGTGCATCATATCCATAAGAAAACAAAATTAATAAATTTATTTCTAAAAACTAATAAATTTCAAGTAATAATTATCAATTCTATAACAAATTTGAAATTTTCAATAAAACCAAATACATGGGGCCCTCATAAGGATTTGGAAAACAATTTTCGAACAACTTGGCCGGTACACCGAATAATTTAATAATTTAACTGTTAATATAACTCAAAGCCCCAAATATTCATTGCCCGCTTGATTGACGCCATATACAAAAAAAAATGAACATTGCCACATGCAAAAAAAATTGGATTAGTGTTTTCTATAAAATGTTTTGTATAGTTTTATATTTCAAGATAGCGTTAAATATATCTTAAATTTTTTATGCTGAGTTTTAGTTATAAAATGACGCTATAAGTTCACGATTTTTTCTGCGCTTAAAAACAAGAGAGCTTACAATAACGGAGGTTTTGGGTAGTACCATTGATTTAAACTTTTATACGAAGTTATAATATTACTTTACACCGGAAAGCTCAAAAAAGTATATGAATACTGTAATATTACACCGGTACACTGGATTTATACGACAAACTAATTAACACTTGCAAATCTCTTATCATGAATTACTTTGAAATTGTAAAGAAACTTTAAAGAGTTAGTTAAAAATAAATCAAAAAAATTATATAAATTAAAATTCAATAAAAAAGCTTACATTAATTTATTTCTTGAATGTTGTCTTCTTCTTACGTAAAACACGATATTTTACGTCTTCGTTTATCTTCTGTGATGACTCCCTCTATTAATGATTCCCCAGACATTTGATTAAAATAGTAAGTATTGCAGTTTTCTTAAGACGTATCCTTAACGGTGAACTTCGATCTAAACAATTCTCCTCAAAATGCTGCGAACAAATTACATCATGTTTCTGCGGCTTCCAAGGTTTTAAATTTAGTGCTTTTAACCATGCATTTAAATATTTTGTATCGGTTGGAAATCTGTGACCTGTTATTTTATTTCTATTATGCTTTTCGTAAAGATTTGAGTTCACACATTTACATATACAACATTTCATAACTATTATTATTTAATTAAATTTGCAAAATTTCAATGTTTTCAAATTGTAAATAACTGCATGTCCAAATAAAACACTAAAAGTCCAGATAACATTATTTTTTCTTAAAAAACTTAAGCTTTCGACTTTTTTTTTTGGTTCTGTCATATATATATATATATATATATATATATATATATATATATATATATATATATATATATATATATATATATATATATATATATATATATATATGTATAGGTACTTTTTTTTGGCTTTAAATCTCAATTCAAATTATCACTAAAACAAATTATGGTTTTGAAATGTCACAAAATACAAACTCAACATTCTGGTATAAAATTGATACATTTTTAAACAATTTATAAATGAAAATAAATAAATATTTTTTTAATCAGTAATCTCTTTGATTTAAATCTATATACTAATTGATTTAAAAATTACATACTGATTGACCTCGATCCAAACAATTTGATCGTTTTTATATCATGTCATAGATCTTCCGTTTCCCTTTCCAATAAGCAATTCCCCTGTTTTTTCTTTTCAAGTAAAAAAATCATCTAAGCAAAATTTGTATTTTTAATTGAAATTGAGTTTATTTAAATCATCAAAAAATGCATAATTGTACAGTGGTACAAATAAATTGAAGAAAATTAATAAATTTTATTATTGAATTTGAAAACTATTATTTTGGAATAGAAATTGAAAAAAGTCCGTCGTTACACCATATATATCATCTCTTTAGGACATCTTCAAGGGAAATCTTTCCTGAGGATGTTCTAAAAAAACAAAACGTTAGCACTTGGCGTAAGTTTTCAAATAATATAATGTCAATCTCTTGCTAATTTACGCAAATAACTTATTTAATAAAGTTAATGGAAAAAATAACAAAAACAAAGGTTATTTAAAACTTTACTGTTACTCTATATTAGGTGGTCCAAAAACTATTTTTTTTGAAATTCATGATGCAGACTCTCCAATTTTTGTCCTTTTGTATGCCAAATAGAGGTCAAACTTTAAAAAAAATTTTTTTTTATATTTAAATATATGATAAAAAAAAGTAAGATAAGGATTAAATTTCATTTATCATTAAAGAACTACAAGAAGATCAGCAAATAATTTCAAATTGTTGCAAAATCTTAACATAAGCAAAAATATAATATACATATATATATATATATATATATATATATATATATATATATATATATATATATACATATATATATATATATATATATATATATATATATATATATATTTATATATATATATATATATATATATATATATATATATATATATATATATATATATTTATATATATATATATATATATATATATATATATATATATATATATATATATATATATATATATATATATATATATATATATATATATATATAAAATATAAGAATACAAGAGCTAAAATATGGAGGGGCTGAAATCTCACAGCTCTGAGATATCAAGACTTTGGTCTGGGTTAAGGATTGAGGACATGGTTTTTAGTTTTGGGCAGCGATCAAACATAACTATTTGTTAAAGTACAAGTAGTTTTTATCTCTGTTTAAAAATTTATTACAAAACTAACACGAAACATCAATACGTTGCCGGAAAATTATAATCAAAATTCCAAAAATATTGTTAAATTAAATAAAATCAAAGTTTTTCAAAATTCCAAAAATTAGAATGAAATCAAATATTTAAATTTTTTCTAAATTCCAATATTTCAAAAATTCTTAAATATTCAAACTTTTTCCAAAATTCTAAAAATTATGCAAAAATTATTACAAAATCAAAAGTTGAAAATTTTTTCAAAATTCCAAAAATTATAATAAAATCAAAAATTAAAAATTTTTCAAAATTCTAAAAATATTTCAAAAATTCTTACAAAATCAAAAATTAAAACTTTTTCCGAAATTCTAAAAATATTGC
>CAVNZG010000628.1:0-19245 GCA_963693315.1 Diogma glabrata
CAATTAACAGCTCTCTCAGTTGTGACTGCAGTATATGAGATCGAATTTTAGGGGATGCATGTGATGCATGCAATGGGGAGTCATTCGCAAAACTATGGAATGGGTGTACTGTGGAAATGAGCAAATCATTAATGTATAGTAAAAACAAGGTTGGTGAGAGTGCGGAGCCTTGAGGAGATTATAGTTAACATATTTTTAAAATATTTTATCCAAAACCGACAGAATTGCAATTGGTCTATAATTATGCGGGTCAATCTAACTACCTTTCTTTGATATAAGCTGAACACTAGCCAGTTTCCAAGAATCTGGAAATATGCCGGTTTTGTAAGATAAATAGAATATTTAGAATTGGAGCGAGCTGCCTAGCAAAGTTTTTAAGAATGAGGGGTGGAATACCATCGGGGCCAGCGGATTTGTTGATGGTGATTGGAAGAAGCATTTTTCATACAATATTACATCGAAAAACAATTGGCTTCATTTTTGTTTCAACTGAAGGTAGAAATGTAGGAGGATGGGGCGGTTCAACTATGTTTGAGTTTTCTGCAAAAATACGACATAAAATATCCGCTTTCTCTTTCGATTCGCTCACAGGAATGTCATTCAGAACTAAGGTTGGAATAGAAGATCTAGCAAAGTTGCTCTGCACTGATTTAACTGCTTGAAAGAAACTACGAGAGCCAGAAGGGTGCTCGGAAAATGTTTTCGCTTTCTTCTGGATGAACGCGTCTTTGTCCAAATCTATTTTGTATTTACTAATATTTCTTGCTTTATTGTAGGTACAATAGGTTTCAGGTGTTTTATTTGAATTGTACGCCTTAAATGCTTTGCGTTTATTCCTTAACGCTTCATCAACATCCCGCGAGAACCAAGGTTCAGTCTTAGGAGTGGTTAGTCAATTTGAAATAAACCGCCCCCTTCCATTTTTTATGACTTCAGAAACTCTTAGTGCTGATGTGCTAGGATCTTTCTCAACACAACAAATATTTTTCCAGGGTGTTTCTTCATAAAAGTTTTTCACTCCTTTTCAGTCTGCGCGTTTATAATTCTAAACGCGACGAGGATTGGCTTTAATTGGTGAAGGTGATGTGAATTGTACTACTGCTGATATTAGTAAATGGTCCGATGATCCCAGGGGTTGGTCTTTTGCCTTCGTTGTATCTGGCTCATTTGTCAAAAACAGATCCAGCAAATTATTATTATGATGTGTATTGCCCGGTATTCTCGTGGGGCATTCTATCATTTGAGTCAAACCATGGTAATCTGCCAGCATTAGTTCAGCTTGTCCTTCTTCGTCATCAGTTCGTGATGAGTATTTCAGCCATTCTTTGTTATGTATGTTAAAGTCTCCAAGAATGACGAGACTTGCTTTGGGGTAGTCTTCGCAAATTTTGTCGAAGTTGGACGATAGTTTGTCGAAAAAAGAATAGTCAGGAGGAGAAGGGGGATCTATAATCTATATATTCCTATTATAAACAGAGTTTCATCCACACCTGAGATCTTCAATGCCAAAGAACTATGGTGCTTTGAGTTCAACTCGTATGCCTTAATTCTCATACATGAAACTGAATTTCGAATGAATACACACCATGTTTGTTATAGAAGGAATGTTCCAATGCGTAACTGGGTATGCGGTATTTATCTAGATCCAATTTAATGCTTTGCCACTGACAATTGTTTTAGTAAGAAACAATACGTCAGGTTTATTTTTTTTCGATGTGGTGATGAACCTCTTTTAGATTCGAATTGAGTCCTCTTATGTTTGTGAAATCAATGCTAAACTGTTGGTTCACTCTGCAGCCATTTTCTTGAGACACAGAAAATTACCCTTTGCCATTGCAGGTATAGATACTGAAATTTGACCAGGCCTAAATTTCAGAACTAAACAATACAAAAAACTGGGTATCTGAGTCTCAAAAACACGATAGCAGATTTCATGCAACAGTTGCACGAAAAGGGAAAAGCAAAAAAAATGGGAACACAAAAGACATTAAAAAATTGAAGAGTTCAGATAAAGTAATAAATGAGAAATTCCTACCAATAACTAAAACGAAATTCTATACTTCTTGTTACCTGGCAATACAACACAAATTTATGCTTTAAAATAATAACAAAGCAATAAAAAAAGCAATCCCGTTCGTCAAAAAGCTATCATAATGAGCTCTTAAAGGTAACCGTTTTTAGATCTGACATCCAAAATATTTATCACAAAGATATCATAAAGTTATCAGAATACCCTCTAATGCACCACCTGCTGACATCTTTTAGATCTCTTCGAAAAGATATCAGATATGCAACATTTTTCTGAGCTCCGAATGATAGCATATTAGAGATATCAAAAAGTTATTAAATTTTTGAGTTTAGACTTTAGGTTATTTTTAAATAATTAAAATCATTACATAACATAATACTTAATTTGGTTTTTAATGAATTCAAAAATGAATTAACTCTTATACAATGATAAATAAAAATAAATATAAAATAATGCTTTAATATTACTGCAGTGGTCTGCCGCTGTTTTTGATTACTGCTTCTATGCTGGCATCGTCCGCAGTATTCCATTTTTGCAGGATCGCTTAGTTTTAGAACATGGTGGTGGTGGACGAATCTTTGTAAATCATTTTCTGAAAGTATAGTTACGGAAAAGAATTTTAGCAATAAATAAAAATATATTTTATAAGAGTTCAAAATTATAATACAAAGTTAATACCGTCATTTTCAGGGGAACTTAATGCGTATAGTATATCTGAGGAACTTATGCGTATATCTTTCTCTTGCGGTTAAATTCTATAAAGTAAATAATAAATAGTAAGGTTAAAGTAGAGTAAATAAAAAGTTTATGTATTATGTACTTTTAATGATACTCACCCAATAATGATACTCACTCAGATACTTATTCAATATAGATTCATCAATCATCACCCGTTGATGTGGTACAATAACAACCAGATTTGCAACTTGCTCGTTTTGTTTTGACATATTATGACAGCCGAAATCAGCTGATTTGTATTTCAAAAATTGTGTTGTTTTTAGTATAATTAAATTATTATTATTACTGTAGTTAATTTTATTAAGTTAATTAAATTTTATTTAGTTAATTTTATTCTAAAAAATTTAGAAATACTGTTTTAAAACAAAATTGGTAGTTGGTAGAACGTTAACAAGATGATATCATTTTTGAGTCATAGAAATGTCGACAGTAGTTATCATAAAGGTATTTTTTTGGTCTCCATATACTGATCTCTTCAAAAGGCTGTCAAAAGTTAACAATTTTCTGAGTTCTAAAAGACACCATTTTTTAGATAGCATTAAGATATCTTTCCGATGTTCATGCCGAGCGGGATAACATTAAAGCAATAAAAAGTAAATTTTTTACCTGTCTACCCCTGGTAACAGCAAATACAGAAAATCAAATAGTTTATTAATACAGAACAATCTCACCAATTATATAATTGTACTCGTTCTATCCTCACTTCTCTTTTATTTTCATAAACACTAACACACTCTTAATGTATTTACTTATTTTTTGTTCTTCAACACTTTTATTTTCATAAACACTAACACAAACACTATAACATACACTTATTTTTCTATTTTCGATAATTTTTTTTTTGCTTTTTTTTCCTTTAAAATTTAGGAGACAACTTTCTTCGTCTGACTCCAGATGACGACTGATGACTAAGTCCAAATATCTCGATCTTATATTTTTCCATTACTTTCTCAGGTTGTGCTAGTAACGATGATTTTGTTAGAGTTCTGACGTTCCAGTTTCCTATTTGTGTTCGGGTATTATAGCTAATGGACGATACTTGTTGGTTTCCAGATTGTTTGTTTCTTCTTGTGTACGTGTTGAAAATAAATTTGTCGATTTTGGATTAATGGGAATTGGTCATTCGAATCTTAGCCAGTTTTCAAGGCTTCTGGATAGCGTATGTTCTTGTTTCAACGTAATTCAATCATATTCCATATTTTTTCTGATGAAGTTCCCAAGCGGTCACTCGTTTAAGTTTAAACCTTCTTCATTGTACTTAACTCAATTGTAAGTGATGTTGTCCTCTTAACCACTTCTCCGTCTCGTCTCCTCATTGTTTCTTTATATACGAAAAACACAACTCACGTGCATTGAACTTTTTTAGAATTTTAATTCACTAGACTTGAATTTGGAATAAGTTTCGAATAATTATTGATTTTTTACTCAAGTAACTAAGGCAATCATTTGAGTTGTGCAATTTTAAAATATATTGCATATTTGGAAAACTCCATTTATCTCTTATACGTGTTTCAAAATTATAAAAACAAGGCCCAGGTTGCTCTATCGACATTCATTACCCATTTTCGCTCAAGAGTTTATCATTTCCTTCTCATATAAATCTCCATCTTTTGCTAAAGTTTTGTCAAAATTAATTCGTTAAAGAAAGCCGTAGCATGCCTAAGATATAAATTTTATTAAACGTATAGAAATAAAAAGAATTTTTTGCGGAAGTGACAAACTGGAAGTTGGGATCTAGAACTCCTACTTGCTTTAAGCATATTTGCTAGGTTTAATCAAAATCACTTATAAGGACCTGATGTTATTGTAGCTTTAAATAAACTGTTTGTAACAACCGGCCTATTTTGAATTCTACTCTAAAATAAAAAGCTTCTTATCTAAATAAATTCCCTTAATTGATTTGTTATTTTATTTCGGATCCGGCCTTATTTCAACTCATACTACATATAAAAGTCATAAAAATCAAATTATTCTTTTATTCTTGCATCAACCCCAACAATAATAATAATTTTTTAGGAAATCATTATTTCTTAACATCAATTGTTGTGAATTTCAAAGGATAGAAGGGATATTATTACTCCGTTTCATCTAAAGTCACTTATGTAGTTATTAAAGATTGTTTCCTATAAATTTGGAATAAATTTTGCGATATCATGTCAAGCATGTTTGTGAATCATTTGAATTTTTTAAATCAGGATCAGTTATCGGGTTTATATGAATAAACCTTCAGTTTTTATTAAATTTAAACAATTTTTTTACGCATTTTAGTTGGGTTTTGAGCTCGTAAGCTTATCAGTGCCAATTTGTTCAAATCTTTTGGCAGACGCGCTATCAACTGTATTACAGAGTCGATGGTTAGAAACATTTTGATTTCAATATTCAATTTCTTTTTTTGTTGTCGAAAAACTTTTCATCATCACATTTTTGTTGTTGCAAAAATATTAATAATATTTGGGTATTACGGTTGTAATGTGTACTGATTTTTTTAACCGGATGTGAGAATGCAGAATTTTTTCAAGTTGCATTCAGTTTGATTACGTGTACCGATTTAGCTTTCAAAAATAAGGTATTTGGCACTCCTCCACCACTTTATTTAATATATTTTTCAATCTTTTTCCAACGTGCCATCGAAATTAATTAACGAACGAATGTTGTATGCGCCCAACAAAAATAAAAAACACAGTGAAAAAAATCGCCTGTTGTATGATAGACCCCCAACTAGATTGCATAAATATATGAAAAAATTTAAGAAACACTTATAAACCGGAAGTGACAAACCGGAAGTTGGTATGCAGAGATATTGAAAGTAATACCAAAACCTTATGTACCAAGTCTCAATAAGAAAACTTGAACGATTTAAGCTCGAAACAATGCAAAACAAAACATCGCAACGTGAGAGTTCGGTGTATAGATATTTATTAGTTTTGGTTTTCTGAAACAAAATTTGTACAAATAGTCATTGGACTCAACATTATTAATCATTAAAAGAAGTAACACGATCATTTATTTTCAATAACGATTACAAATAAGGCCCGTTTAAAAGACGCATAAAACTTTTAAGTACCCATTTTTGTAGTGGTAAAAAACGATAGGACTTCAACGTAACTGAGTTTTTCTGAAAGTATTTGCAGATTTAACTTGTTTACCCTATATTCCTAATTTTAAATGAAAAACTTTGAGCTTTTCAAATATTTACATTTCGTACAATCAATTACCAATCTATCAAATGTGTATTTTCTTGTTTTGTTTTGTAACATTTTGAGATTTTCCTTTTTCTAAAAATATAATCGAAATAAAAGAACGTCTTTAAACATTTACTTATGATGAAATCCTAAATAGATATATAAATATATATATACAAATATATACGAATATGTTTGAATAAATTTTCTTTTTTAACTGTTACGATGAAAAATAGGAAAATGATGGGAAAACATATCCAAGAAAATTCAATTTAAATTTATTATAAGTTTATTTTTAAAAACGGGGATTTGTTATTTTTATAAATTTTTGAATAAACTTTAAATAAATCATTTTAGAAAAGGGGATATTACTATAATTCCATTTTAAAACAACGAAATAGATTTTTATGATTATAATTGAAGGTTACGCTTTTCATTTTATTATAATGTTATTAGGATGCAAAAATTTACAAAATAATAATAAAATCATTGTTTTTTGTGTTAATTAATGATCGAAAAACTTTATTATAAAGTTTGATTTATTCTTCCCGATATGAAAAGCTTTCCCTTTTGTTTTTTTTATTATCGTCTTTTTATGATATGTTAACATTTCTAAACTTACTGAAGCTGTTCTAGTTAACAATCCTTCACCAACCCAGAATCCTCTGAGAATATTTGGTAATTTCGAGATTCTCATTCTGAAAACTTACTTTAAACTGTTAGGCTCTTTTAAGAAGTAAGCGTCTCTTTAAGTGATCGACCATTGTAAGACATATAATTCTAGTTTAAATCAACATTGATGATTCACAATCAATCCACTTCCGTTTTACACCAACCCTAATTTGGTACAGCATCAGATCTAGCAACATTTGTTTCAAAAAAAGTTCTCTAACTATTTAAACCTTGCTTTAACATACCACTTTTCATTTCATTAATCCAAAATTTATCTTTTAATCACGATTGTAACCTCAAACATCTACCAAGGTTTTTGATCATTATACTAACTTATCCAATGTTTTTAGCATTTTTGAATATACTTTAGTCATGAAATCTTACAGCTTAAATTCCTACAACAAAAATCACAAAATTCGTTGAATTTTTCAGGCGCTTAAATTATCATTCCTGTAGTCTTCGTTTGTTTGAGTTGTTGTATTTATAGATGAATCTATTTGTCTTTTACATTCTTTTATAATAATTTGGTTTATTTTTTTATATCGTTTTTTGGTAGATTACACAAAAATGCCCAATAATTTGAAAAAGAATTTGATTTTTGAAGTGAAAGAGATGATATAATTTACACATGCTTGCCGTTGGCACTTGGCTTAAGTATTTAAATAACATTATGAGGACTAGTTACTTTACGCAAAATATCTTTAGTAGTTGATTAATAAAAAAAAGGTTATTTTAGAAACCCAATATATATTATGGTTAGACCATCTTCCGGAGTAAAAAATCAATAACTATTTCAAAATATAACATACTGTGTACACAGTAAAAAAAAATTGAATTTTCAACAAATTTTTCGTTAGATATTTCACGGAAATTTAATTTTGTTTTGTAAAATTTTCATATTTCAACATTTTTAATTCTTTTTTCATGTAAAATTGTGTAATCGTGAATTTTTCAACTATAATTGAAAATTAACCGAAAAGAGTAAGAAAATTACACACCCTTTCATGCAGTTGTGATTTTGGATTTAAATTTAAAGTATATTTCATGTAAAATATTGTGAGTATTGTAATTTATTGAAACAATAGAAAAAATAAATATTATTTTACAAACACATGTTGTTAATTGTATTTGAGTTTTCGATGAGATACGTTGTTATCTTGTGATTATAAAAAAAGTGTATAAAAGTGTTTAAAATTAAAAAAATTGTGTTTAAGTTTTAAATAAAAAGTAAAATAAAAAAATTACAATCTAACACTGGAAATACAAAATAACAATCTAACACTGTAATCCAATCCGCTGCTAGATTGTACAAAACTGCTAAATCTAAATTTAATTTCATAAAACTTTATTTAAAATTAATGTATTTAAATTATCACAAAATGACAGAATTATAAACTTCCTCACGTTTATTTGAAAACAAAATTTGGATTTAGGGTCATTCCATGGAAACATAAACCTCAATAGTTGCAATGAAGTTCATGTTGTGTGGAAAAATTAATCTAATTGGAAACTTGCCCGTCATTATTGATACTGAAGATAGGAAATAAACAAATAAATTGTTTAAAAGATGGAAAAAAATAAATAAGTAATAAAATTATTGTTAGAAATGCATTATTTTCTTATGTGTTTTTTTCTGTTACGTTGGTCACGTTACGTTGGTCACACAATTTTTTTTAAATGGAACCACTACTGTATGTAGCATTTGTGAAAAACATATGCTTATTTAAAAACAGATAACCTGTGCTTTATAAAAAACTAAAATTGAATTTATTGAAGGCATGCTTTCAGAGAAATTGCTTTGAAAGTGTGAGTAAGTTTTACTGTGGTACTTTTTTTGTTACGTTGGTCACAGCACTGAATTTTGTTATTATTATTTAATATATATTTAATTTGCTGCCTTTTTTCATTGATAATGTATTTCCTACCTGCATAATAGTATAAAATAACATAAATTTCATAAAATAACAATGTTTTTTATGAATAATAGGCAAAATTATGAGTTGAAAAGGGTAAAAATGTTACGTATGTCACAATGGAATGACCCTTTAGTCTAATAAATAGTGGACTAGTTTGATTTAGTAAGTTTAGTACTATTTACCACTAATTGGAATCCAGTCTAATTGAACTTAAGAAGAGTCAAGAGTTTTTCAAGAGAACTAACGAACGTTGGTTTTGACTTTTGTTTATAATTTAGTCAAAAACATTTGCATTTGCAAACAGTTTAAAAACTATTTTATTTTAAATTTTGGTATAAATTTCAGTATATTTTTTTTATATTAATTTCAGAACAAGACGAAAAAAATAAAATTTATTGTTTTGTGGAGGGAACATTGCTTGACACAAAATGCAATTGCATAAAGACTGCACTACTTATCATAATGGCAGCCTATTTTGTGTTAAACATAAAATATCCGACAGAGTTATGGCAGATACTAGAAGTGGTCCAAAAAGATTTTGATATTGATATGACATTCTCTCGTTCGAAGAAGAACAAAATAAACTTTAAATCAAAAGTTGTTAATTTTAAAAAAAAAAATTTAAAATAATTTAATTAATTAATTTATTAATTTTTTTTTAATATGGTAGCTTATGAAATTTTTATGTAACTTAAATGTGAATTATTGTTTTTCAAACAAATTTTAATTTGAAATATTTTTTATTACATACTTATATATTCGGAAAACAAAAACATTTAATTATAAATTATTTTATTTGAATTTTATTAAACCATTGCTAAAATTTTATTGTTTAAATAAGCAATTTTCTTTCTTTTAATTACAGAACTTATTTCCCTAAATATGACATAGTTCTTAAGAACGGTATGCATGAAATATTATTTTATTACTGATGTTTAAAAAATGTAAATTTTTTTAATTATTAATAAAAGAAACAATTTTCTCTAAACTGCTTTTAAATTAAATAATTTACAACTATTTGTCCCTACATTTCCATATTCAATTCCTCTCAGTTTTTCTCTTAAGTTTACATTAAAAGTTATATGAATTTTAATTGATTTTTACTTCAAGTATGTCAAATTAAATTGATTTTAATGTAAATGTACAAACTTTGTTTCGTATAATTTGGTTATTCTCGAAATATTACATATATTTTCATTTAAACTAATACATTACTTAAATAGTAAATTTAAGGTTTCAAAAATTGAATATTACATGATTATGTAAATTTTATGTGGAATGAAATTTTACGTGAAAAGTGTCGGCAAATTTGCCCACTTGAAATTTCATGTAATTTTCAACGAAAATTTTTTACTGTGTAGGGTGCACAAATCAAACATACTGTGACAATTCTGTGACAATACTGAGTCAAATATACTGTGCAGGGTGCACAAATCTATGCACGCAATGTACATTTTTATTCTACCACTTTGTAATTTTTCTTTAAATATTCTAGTTTGTATTTTAAATTAAGTTGAATTTTAAAAGTATTTGCGTGCTAACATCATACCTATTTGTATTAATTTTACATTTTTAAATCATGTAAAAATGTATACAAAATGTGCATAGAACTTTCAGGCATAAATACATAAGTATTTTATGTATGACTTTTGTGACTAGGATCTTCTAAAACGTTATGATTTTTATCCTAGACAAATATTTTTGGTAACGTCATTACGACAAATGATGATTCCGGTCGTATTTTTAAGTACTTAAAACCACCTGTTGTATGGTGGACCCCAACCCTTTATTCAATGTACCCCTCAAACAAAATAATGAAATCTTTCTCATATTATTTAAAACCTTTTACCACTGTTTCGCGATAATCGATCTGTAATTGTAGACTAAAGTAGGGCTAACACCTGTAAAAAAACCGGAAGCTACAAACCAGAAGTTGAAATGCAGAACTATTGCAAATTATGCTCTTAATATATATACCAACTTTATTTAAAATCAATTATCGATAATTGATGCTATTGAAATTTCAAATAAACAAGTGCTCAGGAGGCCCTCTCTCCCCCACCACTTATCCCATATCATCTAATAGCGTCTATAAACTAATCAGTTCTTTGTCATTTAAGTCTCCATCTTTTTTCAAAGATTCAAATCGATTAATGTCAATCAGTCTGTATGCTGCCAACAAACTTTAAAACCAAAGTGAGAAAAGTCAGCGGTTATATGGTAGACTCCCACCCCTATTACAATGAGTCCCAAAAGTTGATCATTGAGTTCTCACACTAATTAAAATTTTTTTATAAGTTTCGTCGTAATCACTTCATTATTATAGACTGTAAACCCTCTGAAAAAAAATCAAAAAGTTGCAAAAAAATGTTTGCCGGAAGTGAAAAACCGGCATTAGAGATGCAGATCTGTTGTGAACCGTACTAAATGCTAGTGTACCAAGTTCCATCCAATTCGATTATCAGGTACAGATGTTATTGAGCTTTTGAAAAAGCAGGTGCTCGGGGGACTTCCGCAATTTTGTTGAATATCGCTCGAAAACTAATAAGCTCCTTGTCATACATAACTGCATCTGTTTCCAAAGTTTCATCAAAGTTCATTCATGAACGAATGTTGTATGCTCCCAACAAACATTCAAAACGTATTGGTAAAAACACTTGTTGTATGGTTGCCACCCCAACCCTTTTTTAAATGTATACCCCAAAAACTGATATAATCTTTCTCATATTACATGAAAGCTTTTACCAGCGCTTCATAAAAATCGAACGGTAATTTTTTAACGGAAGTGACAAACCGGGAGTTTGTATGCGGACATATTGGAAACAGTATTAAAATCTTATATACATACCAAGATTCAATAAGATCATACTTCGGGATTAGAAGTTATTGAAGATTTAAACTTAGAGGTGTTCAAGAGACCCCTACCATTTTGTCTTATTTTGAAAAGAAGCCTGATCTTCCATTTTCCAGTGAACCTCATTTGCCAACGTTTCATCAAGATACTATGCAGGAATGTCACTAACCCACCCACAGACATACACCAACATTTTGATTGGCTCTTGGCTATTTAGATAGAGGATGGTCCAAAACACAAGAAATTTGGGGTATGTAAGGTTTTGTTTCGATAGTTTGCATTATTTTACACAATTTAAATTTGTGGTGAATTAAAAAATTAAAACTTAATAGAACAATTTCGATTTGTAAACAATTACTTTCAAAAGATCGAACAGCAGCCAAGTTCTGTAACTGTGAAGCGGTGAAGTGATAAGTTTTTATCACTTCACCGCAAAAATATCTAAGTGAAAGAAGTTTCAAAATTATAAAGATAACACTGACTTTTTATTTGGCAATAAAATGAAATCGTTTCTTTTGTTGTTATTGACATTATGTCAAAAAACACCAAAACGTCAATGTGATTTGATTTTTTAAAATTGCATTTCTAAATTAAATGCAGATCTATTTTTCAAATTTATTTTTAAAATATTTATATATATTTAAATTTATAAACGTTTTACGTTTACATTGTGTTAAAAGTTAAAATAAACATGTAATTTTATATGTTGTTGACGTTTGACAGTGCGGCCGGCGCTTGCTATTAAATGTTTGAACATTAGATTCGCATATAGAATCGCAAAAATGGTAAAATAATGAAAATTAATGATAAAATCGAAATGAAGAAATTTTTAACACTTCACCACTTCACAGTTACAGAATTTGGCTGCAGAATTGCACAATTATTACGCAGAAACTTATAATTGCTGAAGTAATTTGAAACAAAAACCACAAGTATTACTTTTCTCCCGAAAAATGTAAACACAATCTTGTCACGATGTTATTGTGACGATGTGACGCCAGCGGAAGATTATAATTTTCTCATTTCAAAATTCGTTTCGAGAAATTATTTTGTTTTTTTTTATTTTAGTGATTACATACATTTTGAATCGACTTAAAATAAGAACGAGGTTCCATGTTTCATTTCGCGTTTTTGATGAGAAACCTCTATTGGCGCGACTTAGTTGAAAAAACAAATGATTTTCCCTCACTAAAACGGTATAACAATTTTATGCCATCACGCCTAATGAAAAATAATAAATATTTCGAACAATATGTCATATTTTCTCTAATAACAAATAAATTTTTTCTATTTTGCGTCTAAAATAAAGCCATTTCGATACCCAAATGCGTATCGAAATGGCCTTCATTACGTTACGCAAAGTTTTGTCTTTCAAGGTTGGTCACATTGGTCATACAAACGTCAGTGAACATTAAAACGAATAATTAATTATGTAAATATAATTAATAAGAATATCTTAATTAATGTTAAATATTTTAATTAATTAAAACAATTAGTAATAATAACAAAATTTCAAATTGACGATTTTTTAATAAAATACACATTTCTTAAAATTTCAAGACAAAAAATGCAAAATAGTGTAACGACTCTTCGTTGGTTCTTTTCGATTATTGAGCAAATACGACAGTAAAAAGACAGATCTTTAGTTAACAAAATTCCAAACTTTATTTATCAACCAGTTACAGCAACTTCCGATTTTAATTACAATAAATGCCAGGGTCTCCAATTTATGCACGATAAACTTCACCGCTTTTCCACAATTTGAATCAATAATATTCGGAATCGTAAAATCTGTATTTACTATTCCACTAAGTTCAAATTCTTTTACTATTAGTACCCAGGCTCAAGTACCACCGATTATTCCTTATACTTGCGAATATTTATAAACACTTTTAATTGCAAAATTAAAACTGACTATCTGATATTTTGTTCGCTTATTTATATTCAAAAACAAATAAGCAGAAACGTCTGGTAACTCAGTTTTTAACTTTTTTAACTTTTTTAACTTTTTTAACTCAGCCAGTGTATTTTCTAGAAACAATAGGCCACACCTCCTTTTAATTCATTAATGTAAACATTTGTATAACAAATTTAATTTACATTAATTTATGCAAATTGTATTAGTTAAAAGGAGTTAACTTTTTAATTCATCTTTGCCGAATGTATTGATTATTAAATTAACTCATTCTGGACGAAGTTTATTACAATAGAAAAAATAGTATAAAAAACTCGTTGCATAAGACGATTTATCGCACTTATCCTTTAGAAAACTCCCCGCTGTGCGGGTCCTTTTCTAAACAGATTGTGTGCGATAAAACCGTCGATTATGAAACTAGCTTCTTAATATACTATTATGAGAATGAAAATTATTTTGAAGTTTATTGATTTAATTCATAATTCTGTAATACAAAAAAGACATATATTAATTTTTCTGTGTCGGTTTTTATTTGTGTGTGTGTATTTGGGTGTGTATGTGTGTTTATATGTGTGTTTTTTACTGGGTAAAACCATCTCCCTTGCTCGTGATCCTGTTGTATTCCTTCGGTACCACCAATTAAACATTCCTTCACTGGGCAGGGGTTGAGTGTTGTCGTGGTTTTGCAGCATATTGTTGAGCATGGTTGCTCTTCATTCATCTTGTCTCAGCCGTTGCATCATACTTGTGATGATCTCATTCACTATGTATCAGTTGTCTTTTAACCTTAGAATAAATGGAATGAGGCTATGCAGAGTGATTGATTTTCCCATATGCTGCTCAGTAAGTCTGTGTGTTTGTAAACCTTGGGTATTCGACTAACACATGATCTGTGTTCTCGCCATTTCCCTCAGAGTAGTTTAAGTACGTTACGTGCTTATACTTGTACAATTATACATGGAAATGAATCATGAATCGATGACCTGAGCTGGGATCATCTGCGTCAAGTAATGGTTGACGTCACCATGTTTCCTTGTTGTCCATGCTTTTACGTTAGAGATTTTTGATGCAGTCTTCGCGTGTTCGTAGGTCACTATCTTTAGGTTTTGTTATATATGCAGGGCCCTTTGCCATAATATCGATTATCATACTCGCAATAATATTTACGCAACGATGTCAGTGTGTAGGCCGTTCTGATATAGGTCTAACATAAGATGGCATTTTCACCACTGATGTGCATGTATGTGCCGCATAAATTAATATTGGTGTGCTAATACTACTGAGAAGCTTCCTGATTGGTTGTCTAGGGCCACGAATGCTTGGCATAAATCTTGTAAGAGCAACTTCACCCATTGGGCTTTGTCACCAGCGTACATCAGTTGGTCTTTGAAGTTGATTCTGTGGTAATGGAGTCTGCGGTAGAGCGACCCCAAGATACCTCTGGTGCTGGCCAAATGCTACGATCTGTGGACCAACCTGGATATCGGTAATTTCCACTAATTTTCTGCTACTCATTGCCACCTTTCTGTATAGGATCTTAATTAAACTTTGGCAAATAATACAGGTTCCCTTGAAAATGGAAGATCTGAATTCATTTCAAATATGGACAAAATGGCGGGGGGGGGTCTCCCGAAAACCTCTAAGTTTAAACCTTAAATAACTTCTAATCCCGACTTATGATCTAATGGTAAACTTGGTACATAAGGTTTTAGTACTGTTTCAAATATTTCTGCATACCAACTTCCGGTTTGTCACTTCCGGTTAAAAAGTTTTTTTTCAGGTGTTTATCCCTACTGTAGCCTACAATTACCGATCGATTGTCATGAAACGTTGAAAAAAGCTTTCAAGTAACATGAGAAAGATTTTATCCGGTTTTTTTTATACATTGGATAAAGGGTTGGGGTGTCCACCATACAACAGGTATTTTTTGCACTATGTTTCTTAGAGTTCCGTTTTTTATTCGGAACACTATTGGTGAGAGTAAAACGTGTTTTTATATTATTTCGACTATCTCGATTAATATAAATCCAATCAACCCGAAATTCGGTAAATTTGGCATGTATATAAAACTAATATGTCCACACAAGATGAGGGGTTGGAAAAAAAAACAAAATGGATTTCGTTTGGTTAACAGGGTTACGATGTGAGGCCTTTGAGAAAATACATTTTTATATCGAGTCAAGTAGGGTATCATATGAAAGAGCTTCACTTCAGTATTTCTAAAAATATATATTGGAATTTTACACCCCCCAATTTTTTGTGTAAATTTAAAAAGTAGCGTTTTCTGAATGTTTTATTTCCTTGATTAGCTCCGAGCCTAAGTAATCGAAAATCTTAAAAAGTATTTTAAGTGATAGAAAAATTAGTAAAGTTTTAACGAAAAATATATTGAAGTACCATATACTAATAATTATACTTATTAATGGGGTGGTTATGAGAAGGGGTAAAAACATCATTTAAAACCCGGTCAAATGGGGTGTCATTTGAAAGAGCACCAAAATTAAAAAACATTACAATTTTTTTTTAAGTTTTGCTATTCACCGTTTTTGAATTATTTTCAAAAAAGTGCAATAAAAAGTTGGTACCCCCCTATACGTTTCTTCGTTGATTGACAGAAAAATTTGAAAACATTCATAGAGATAGGTTATTTGATAAACTCTTAACAAAAAAAATATAGTGAACACTCAAGTGATTTTATTTTTAAGAGTTTAGGGGATGAGAGTGGAGAAGGGTGAAAAAAAGGTTTTTTGATCCGCATGAGAGGGGTGTCATTTTAAAGAGCACAAAAATTAAGAAAAATTTCAATTTTTTTTAGAATTTGGCGGTTCACAGTGAGTTATTGTCAAAAAAGTCCTGTTTGTAGTGTTAACACCTCCCACTCCCTTAATTTCGTCGTTGATTAACAGAATTGAGTCGTTTCTTAGCTACCATAAACAGCTATGGATAACATTTAGCCTAAAGTAATATTTTTTATATCATTTCGATCAATTTAGATGAGATTGACATTTACTATTGATATTTACGATGAATAATTTATTTTTTATGTGTCTGGCAATATAAACAGTTTACAACACAACTATATATTAATTATTTTGATATTGTGATCTTTACATTCAAGGAACATGCACACTACAGCCTACAATAATGAAGTAATTATGATGAGGCTTATGAAAAAGTTTCCAATTAGTGTGAGAAGATAATAATTATCTTTTGGGACACATTTATCAAAGTGGCGGGGGGTCTACCATACAATTGCGGACTTGTCACGCTTTGTTTTTAAAGTTTGTTGGGAGCATACAGACTTCATCGACCATTTCATATTAAATCGAGAGGAAAAAGCAAAAATCTTAGGTGACCATTTCTGATTTGTCTGAAAATGCGCTAAGTAATAGATTCGTCTCTTGAAAAAAAACTAATTTGACCGAAAAAGTTCAATAAGTGGTTTTTCATGAGATATCACCATACAAAGTTTTGCGAAAATCGGGAAAAATCAAAAAAAGAGTCAAATTAAAATATTCACAGCTCTTTCATTTTTTATCCGATTTGGGTCACCAGTTTATCGTTGGAAAGGTAATTTAGTCTACTTTAAGATAAATTATTCAAAATTTATTGTTGCTTTGCGAAAGATGGTCAAAATGTGAGTTTTAATATATTTTCACCCTTCGGCTCAAAACCTTACCTTTAATTTTTTTTTAAAGGTCAACAAATTACCTATTCAACGATATACTGCTCTTGATGGTATCTTGATTTGTTAGGTTTTTATTGAGTTTTTTATGGGATATGCCATGAATTTTCAGTACAAAGCTTTACCGAATGAGTAAAAAATCGACCATATTCTCTATTCGGTCACAGATAACTAACTTCGCTCTTCGGCAATAGTGATTGTTTCGACAAAATCTATATTTAATCCATACAGGTGAATGACCTCTCACCTTTAACCTTTGACCTCTAAGTTAAACAAATTATTGATTTTCTTGAATTTTTGATTTTATTATCTGTATGAATACACTATTTATTTATTTATTTAATCAACGATGGCAAACAGGCCGAGACCCAATTCTTGCCCAGTAGTAACACAAATCTTAAGACTATTAAGAACATTAGAAAAATACAAATACATATATTGCAAAAGAAAATTAAAAAATTGAACAAATAAAAAATAAAAAAATGACAGAACAGGAAATGATATGATTTAGTTTATTTTTTTTTTTCGATCTGTAAATAGTTTTATGCAAAATGGTTTCTTTAAATTCTGTTTAATTAAATAATTTAAAGATTGTGAAATCATTCGAAGCTGAGAATCTTAAGACTTTAATTTCTTCGTCGTTGATTGGAGTAAAGCAGTGAAATTTTGGTTTTCCTGCGATAGTTGACACTTTGTCGAATTTTTTTTCAAATCTCTTTTCAATTTTCTTGTATTCTCCTTCCGGACAAAAGCGAAATGCAATGGCCGAGTCTATGTTCGAAATGGCTCATTGGTAAAGTTCTTTTGCAGTGGTTATATGGCCTTCGAATTTTTTCTGGAGACTAGCTCTCGTTGCGTTGCGCTTATAGGCACCTCCAATACCATCGCAAGGGCCCTTTTCATGCGCCGTGGCAAAGAAATGCTATTCAACATCGAAATTATGGGCCTTTCTATGTTGACACAATTGAAAGAAATTTTTTTTGGTTTTGTACTGCGAAGCTGCTCCATCCGAAAAGAAGTATATTTTTGTGACGAATTGAAAAGTCTGCTTCATAGTTGTGCCTCAGACTCTCAGCAATTATCAGAAGACTTTTGAACTTCAACTCATCTCTCTCATCTTGGAAATAAATCGCAAACGGATGAAGTGTAATCTGTTGCTGGTTCCAATGTGCTGATTGTACTTCGTCCTTAAAAAGTTTTGCGTTTAATATAAAATGGTAGACCCAACCAATTTTTCGAATCGATTGGAGATGAATATATACCTGAATAACGCAGTGATAATTTTCCGCAAAGTTTAATTTTTTCGGAGACTACAATAAACTCGCCTTGCCGCAGTTAATCCTTTTTCATTTTCTAAAAATCAGATTGTTTCTTCGCGATGAAATCGTGTGGAATCAAAGTAGCCAGCTGCATGCTATACGACCTAATGAAATCATCAGAAGAACGCGTAATATTTTCCAAGCTCGTTCTACCTATTTTTTCAAAAAAATTATTAAAATTATTAAAATAAATTACTGAACCATGGCGTATTTTAAAAATAAGCTAGTTCAAAATTTACCGCTTTGATTGACCCATTGTTTGTATGGTATAATCTCCATTTGGTTATCTTCAAGAATTTGTTCGAAGAATTGCTCCATTCCATTCACTCCGGGGAATTTATCGCATTCATTCAAATGGCATTTCATGTTTGGATCAGCACACAACATTTTGATAAAATTTTTATTTAATATATTAAAATAATAATTTTATTAAAATTATATTTTATATTTATAGCACTTATTAAGCACTTATATAGCACTTATTTTTAATTTAATTTTATTCGTAAAATAGTACATTATATAACAAGGTTGAGAAGTAAGCTATTATTGACCGAGAACTTTTAGATCCTGAGGCGCGTAGCGCCGAGGGATATAATGTTCGAGGTCTATATTAGTCTTCTCAACCGAGGTATACATAGAATTTTTTTAACTACTAACACTAATTATCATATTTGCTTTGATTAGATTTTGATATTAGTCATTTTCCATTTCATTTTTTAAATATCTTAAAATATCAAGTAGCCTGGAAGTTTAGTTTCATACAAATAAAACGAAACGAAGAAATGCAATTATTATTTGTTTGTGTTTTTTTGTTCATTTCTCTCTCTCTCTCTCTCTCTCTCTCTCTCTCTCTCTCTCTCTCTCTCTCTCTCTCTCTCTCTCTCTCTCTCTCTCTCTCTCTCTCTCTCTCTCTCTCTCTCTCTCTCTCTCTCTCT
>CAVNZG010000629.1:0-23354 GCA_963693315.1 Diogma glabrata
TTTGTTCGAAATTGTTCCATTTTAAGCTTAAATTTACTTTTAAACACTTCCTCGTTTTTATTCAATTAAATTTTGCATATAGCTGAAAAAATTGAATAAAATTGAAATAAATTTTTTTTCCTTAAAATGTGCTGACTTATCATATATATATATATATATATATATATATATATATATATATATATATATATATATATATATATATATATATATATATATATATATATATATATATATATATATATATATATATATATATATATATATATATATATATATATATATATATATATATATATATATATATATATATATATATATATATATATATATATATATATATATATATATATATATATATATATATATATATATATATATATATATATATATATATATAAATATATATATATATAAATATATATATATATATATATATATATATATATATATATATATATATATATATATATATATATATACATATATATATATATATATATATATATATATATATATATATATATATATATATATATATATATATATATATATATATATATATATATATATATATATATATATATATATATATATATATATATATATATATATATATATATATATATATATATATATATATATATATATATATATATATATATATATATGTATATATATATATATATATATATATATATATATATGTATATATATATATATATATATATATATATATATATATATATATATATATATATATATATATATATATCCAATTTATCACGCTAATTAAAAATAATAATTAAATGCATTTTGGAATATTTATTTAAAACAAAATAGATTGATTTTTTATTGATTGTACATATTAGAAAAATCTTTTTTTTTCCTTGTTCTTATATAAAAAAAAAGCATTTTAAAAAATCACATTGGGTGTTGTATCATCAATTAGTTTAATTTGACAAGCACAACCTAAACATGTCAAAACATGCTGGTTTCCGCCTGTGTTCTTTATATTCATTAATAATAAAAAAAATGTTGAATTTTTTTATCTTAAGAAAATAAATAAAATAAAATTAATCGAAGGTAAAAGAGAAAATACAACAAAATTCAAAAAAAGGTAAACGAAAGATAAAAAAAGTTGAAATGGTGTAAGGGAGGTGTACATCTGTTGCAACGAAACAATAAAGCTTTGGTGTATATACGTTAAGTTTTGTTATTTAGTAAATATAATTATACTAGAATTTTATCAATTGGTTTTAAATTGAAAGTTCGGATTTCTGTATTTCTGATAAGTTAAAAATATCTTAAGTGTAAATGCGAAAATTTGAAGTGAATCGAAAATGTGCTTTAACCTTTGTATCAAAAACAAATTGTGTTTTTCATCGATTCTCTGTCGTTTTATATTTTTGTTTAACTAATATTCTTCTTTTAATGATGATGACGGCCATTTATTTTTTTAATACGATAATTGTTATGAAAACTACCTTTCTTTGTTGTCATTATACATTTTTGTTTTGTTTTCCGTAAAAAGATAAAACATCTTTAAAGAGTTAAATGTTTTTTTAAGTTTTAATTTTGTTAAACGAACAAAAAATTTAAATCGTGTTAAACATTTGAGTTTAAATTAATTCGACTGGGCTATAACGAAATGGAAGTTGTATCTAGATTTAATTTAACGTAAGTTTTTGCTGAATTTACAAGGCGTTTTTAAGTTGATTCTGGATAAAAAGATAATTGAAGTGATAAAACATTAATATTGAAAGTAGAAATTGGATTAAGGAGCGGATATGTTAAATATTTAGGTTCGTCGTCTTAAACAAGTCTTTTGTTGGGTGTTCGAAATGTATGTACATATATCAATTTGTTTCAAAGATTTTATTTAAAGTCTTGCTTTAATTAAATTTGCAATTAAAAAAACGCTACCGAATAAAATATAATTCCATAAAAACATATAAAACAAGTCATAACAAAATTCAGTTGCATCAAAAAAATGAAAATGATTCTTCATAAATTTAAAATTAGATCCAAACCGTTTAAATTTTATTAACCACTGAATAAAAATAAAAATGCAAGTAAAACAATAAAAAATAATTTGACATAAAAAAATAAAATCATAAATCAACATAGTTCATTCTTGAATTTTTTCAATACAGGGCGCCGAAACGTTTTTTATCTCATTCCTTTGTTACCATAAATGAAAAACCCATTTTTAGGAAATATAATTTATTTCAAACTGAAATAAAAAACAAATCGTTCATCATTCCAGCTTATTGAGAGTATCAAACATTTAGCCTATATGAGTTTTATTTTATTTGTTGAGTTAACAAGAATATCACAAGGTAGCAAAGATGAAGAAGAAAAATGTCGATTAAAATTAAATCCCACACTTGTTCGTTTTATTCGTGTAGATTTCTGTTATAGTTTTAACTTTTATCAAATTATTAAAAACACTTTTAATCGTATCGTTTTATATGTCAACATCATTAATGAGTTTATTGACGGATTCGTTGTTTTTTATTGAATTCAGAAACTTATCTATAGTGAAACGATTTAATGTTATATTATTATTAATAAATTAACTTTTATTGATAATTCTTGTGATATTATATGTCAAGCCACAAGCACTAGAACAACCGTGAGACTATTTACACTTAAAAATTATATGATAAAACGAGGCAAATAAGTTATTAAAACTACTTACTAAGTAATTTTCTATACTATTGACTTTTGAGATCAGTTTGACCTTAAAAATCTCTTGTGACAGAAGAGCCACGGGAAATAGGTAGATTTCTAAGCGAAACGATAGAGAATAGTATAATAGAAACAAAATAAAATACAAAAGAAATTAACATAAACATGTATATATAACAAATACATAAAAAAGTTGTTTATCTTTTTTGGCATTCTGGAACTTTTTGTTCATATGTTTTAAAATCAGATGTAAAATATCGAATCAACCATAATACGTTACCGCATTATTACGAAATATCACAATAGTTTTTTTTAAGAATTAATCACGATTTATAAAAAATAAAACAACACAAACAATAACGATGTATCGTAAATGTTTTTCAGGATTATTTCTGTAAAACGCAAAAAGTTGATAGAACGACTACAGTATGTATACTAAAGTACCGTATATTAATATACCGGCTATAATATATACCCGAGCAGAAATTAGTTAGGAAAAAACCTGAATACAACCAGGGCGTGATCAGCGCCTGGTCAGTCCTACAAGAGCAATCCCTATTAGGGCAATCTGATGTGGGCCTGTTCCGGCCCTGATTTAGAATACCCTTTTAGTGTTAACCTTATTTGAATATATTCGGCCCTGATCAGGTTTTCCGTATTTGACCCCTAGCTGAAATTTCATTTGGTTGAAATTCACTAGAGTATTATTAGAAATATATAGTTAAATTCGTTTCATGTATGTTTTAGTTAGCACTTCTCGGCTGAAAGACTATAATAATAGTGATTAAGGTGGTATGTATGTTTTGATTTTTTTCATTGTAATTTTTTATTTTAATTTGATTGATTTGTGTAGTTAGTATATATCAGGGTCTGGTCGGGATATCCTAATTAGGGCCTAATCCGGTTATCCCAATCCGGGTCTGACAATAAGGACCTGATAGGGAAAAGGCGTTACACTTATGATCAGGGCCAATCAGGCTGCCCTACCAATGCCTGATCCGGATTAGGGTACACCTGATCAGGACTTTACTTGAGCCCTGACAAATTTCTGCCCGGGTAGTTACCAATGGGACGGAGTCGGTAAAAGTAATAAATTGTTTCGTTAGAAAATTCTGTTTCAAAACAATCCTGTTTTTTTATCTAAAATTATTCATATTTCTCAACTTTTACGTTTACTCTAAGAACCAGTACGCGCATGTAAAATAGCGTAATAATATCACTTGTTTATTAAGAGATTTGTGGGATAAGTAAGTAAAACTTGTCACATTGTGTTTACTGAAACTATTTTGTCGTTTATTTACCAAGCAAAATAGTCGTGATGTAATGTGATGTGAAGAACTCAACCATGCCGTTTCGTGATGGACAAATTTTGGAAAATTTTGCAACTTATGCACCGTAAATGATGTAATACCCGAATTAATTAGACAAGTTTAAAAAAAATAATAGATCAAGTAACGGAAAGCAAATCGAAGTCTAACGGCAAAATTTCAAATGATTATCACAGACTTCACCGTTTTGATATTATGAAAGGAGGCAAATAACTACACTAATTAAATTATTTTTCGAATCTAGTTGCCTTTAAGAAATACAAATATTAAGGATTTGTCTCACTCTGATAAACTATTTAATGTAATCTGCAAAACACATATAGGTCATGGTGGTCGAAATAGAAAGATGAAAGAATTTCAGTCAATTTAAAAATGTTAGCACAGGGAGAAATAGGGAAGCAACCTTAGGGTGGGAGCAACTCTTATTTTTTGTAGTACGAATTTTTCTTGTAGAATTAAAAAACAAATTTCGGTTTCTCAGGGAGTAAAGTCAACCAAAAATATACGATTTGATAGATGTAAATGTACGGTAAAAATTAGTTATAGTGATTGGTTAGGCTAATTTCTCCTTCCAAGGCCCTATTCTCTCAAACAAATGCTCATTCAAAATTTCAATAACTCTTGCATTTCAATAACTTGATGAAAATCGGTTTGTAATCTTTTACACTTAGAGAATTTTGTTAGTAAATTTAATAACCGCCCGTTTTAAATAGGCGTAATAAGTTATTTTATTAATCTAATTACGATTTTTGTTAAAGTTATTGTCACAGTAATTAGATTAATATTTCTTTAAATTATTTTAATAAAACTTTTTATTAAATTAAAAATATGGTCAATATTATTAAAATATTCAGAGCTGCTGATTAAATTAATAACCAATTCTCGTTAAAAAATTGATTTCAGACATTAAAATAAAAAATCTTTTTATTAAAGTAGAGCTATTAAAATAAAAACATAAATTATTATTTTTGTAGTTAAATTTATTAACCATTTTATAAGATTAATTATGGACGTGCTTATTTTTAAAACTTAAGTTATTAGATTGATAAAAGCATACGTTAATTTATTCTTTGGTTATTATTTTAAATGTGAATTAAGAAAATCTTAAGAATAATCACAGTATATATCCCGACGCTGACTACAAAACATTAAAAAATGTTTGTATTTTGTTAAATAATTTAAAGTTAAATAAATAATTTTTAAGTGAAATATTGAAAAAGTGGGTTGGTTTTATAAAAAAAAAATAAAAATGTTGTGAAATTAAACAAAAATAAATAGTTAAAGTTGAACAGTTTAATGAACAGAATAGTTGGGCTGCAATTGACTCTGTATGGGACTGAACCAAGCAACTTAGACTCAATGAAATAGTAGAACTTACATCGGAAATTTGGAATAAAGGAAAGAAATATAGATCACAGCTTGGTTATAAACTGGTATTTAAAACTGTATAATAGTATATTCGAATAAAACTTTAATTAATATATTTATTTTCAAATTTTCAGATTGACATTGATTTTATTTCTTTCTTTCAATCACTTGTTAATCTTGTTCACTTCAATCACTTGTTAATCTTTCCATTAACTAACATACAGACAAAAGTCCAACTACATATTAGTAAATTACATCAAGAATCAAATCAAAACAAAAAAAATTATGTAGTATTAAAACATTAAAAATAAAAAAATAGATTAAATTACATAATAACAAAAGAAACTAACCTTATTTATTCAATAAATAAATTTTGAACAAATTATTTTAAATCAGAATGAAAAGAGCAAAAATTTATTCAAAGTCAATAATGAAAAATAAAAGAAAGCTAATTTTGCTATTTACAGTGTAATTTGCAGAATTTTCCAAATTTGAACGCAATCTTTCCAAAAGTCATGGTTTCAGTAGTAAATTACAAATTTTTATCAGTAATATTTGTTAATGTTAAATGTTAATGTTAAATCGTTAAAATTTAAACTACTTAAGACAAAATATCTATAATTTAAGTAAATAATTAAAAACGAAACATTTTATACAAAATTTATAAGTAAAGGGGTCGTATATAAGTTACAAAAAATACTTAAATATAATATACTTCAAATCAAAATAAAAGCTTGAATATTTAAAAAATAAAAATTATTAAAATAAAATATAATTATTAAATATTTATAGCCAAAATTTTTTTTTCTTTGTTAAAAATCTTCTTTAATTATTAACTATTTTATTGTTACAAATTTTTCTCCAATTTTTCGACCTTGCGGGTCATATTCAGGGGTTTTATTTAGTTATATTGCCTATAAAACAATTATTTAAAAAATAATAAATTTAAAAAATAAAATGTAATAACTATACTGTCTTAAATTAATAAAAACTTAAATAAAATTAATTGAAATAAATAAAACTGTAAACAAAATTTTAATTTTCTCTTTTATTTAAAAAGTGTAAAATACAAGTTCCATTATTAATTTAATAATAACTTATTATTAATTTAATAACATCCTTTTATTAATATAATAACATCATATTATTAATCTGATAAACCTACTGTTGTTCTAATGACAACTTATTATTATTCTAATAATTTATGCCATTTATCCAATGCCTACCTGATATAAACTTAAACTATTCTGACATTAATTTAAACAAATTCTAATTTAATATAAAAGCTATCGTTTTTAGATTAAAAATTTTATTTTTTTTTGTTAGTAAATCTTACCAACGAAAATTATTAGTTTAATAATGACTATTATTCCGAAATCAGTGAAAATAATCACAAGTTGTGATTAGCTGTATAATAATCACCAAATTGTTAATCTAATGGCTATTTTTATAATTTTTAATGACAAAATTCTCTGAGTGTAGTGCAGTTTTTTATAGTTTTTAATTTTTTGAAAGTTGTTTATTCATCATTTGATTTTCAGGAAAAACTCGAAACATAATATTTTGGTGTGGTTCTTACTAGTTCTGAAAAATTTTGTGCAAATTGAAATAAAGTAGAGAAAGGATGCCCGAAAAAAATGTTTAAAACTTCAATAAGTCTAAGTTTTGATGGTTTGATTTGATTGAAAATCGGTTCATAAGATTTAAGTACGGTTTTTTCATTTAACTATTTAAAAAAAGAAAACTATTGCTATAGTACACAAAACCGAGTGAATACATTGACTTATTCATTTATTCTGTTTAATCTAACAAATTCAAAAATAAACAGAAAGGCCAAATAAAATAGTAATAATAATTCACGTTTTATAGCATTAATAAAGAAATACGTTTGTCTTAATTTAGAATTGCATCTAGAAGGTAAATTTTAATGCATGATTCTAACAAATAAAGAAAATTGACTCTCTCGTACAAATATTTTGGTTCTTTTAGAGTGAGTTATCCTAAATAAACACATAACTTCCAGAGGATCTAAGTAATTGAAAAGCCTACAGTTCAAGTTTAGTTTGAAAAAATGAAATCGTCTCACAATGATTTATGTTATAGATATAACTCGCACATGAATTGAAAACATACGTTAAGTTTACTCTAATTATATTTGGAACACCCTGCATATACAGGTACACAATAAATTAAGTGGGGACAATTAACGACCGTATTGATTTCAACTAGGTGTGAGGATATAGCATATGTCCATATACAATTCTAGCAGAAACGTTTAAATTGATAGCAACATTACATTAATATTATATACGGTAACATCAAAAACTGAAGACTGAAAATTAAAAAACAAATATTAGTTTTCTTTTAAACAAGACCCAGTGAACGAACATTACCAATAACCATAAACGATTTTATTTTGTATCTTCACTAGCTGTACCGTATTACTAAAGAAAATGGTAGATAATCAAGGTGGATTATCGCTAGCAACAGAGTGGAGATACTGCAAAAGAGGCTTCGTCAGTTGTGGGGCGACTTGTTTTTTTAGCACACTCCTCACCTCAAGTTATGTCTTTGTCATATGAAAGATACGAGTATATGTATCTTTCATATGACAAAGACATAACTTGAGGTGCTAACTGTATCGAAGATGCAGTATAGCAGTATTAGGATTAGTAATAGAAAAGCTCTCTCTTAAAAAACATAAGCTATTAAATTGAGTAAATACTAAGCTAAAGAATTTAATAAAACTCTAAAGTCAAACCTTTGGGAAAATAAGTAAAATTTTGACGGATGTATTTAGCAAATGATACATACACATATTATTGTATTCCCTTTTCTGCCATTTATTCACTAGTTTTGACCAATAAAAAGTTCCAACTCTTCGCAATTGTGTTCGTTCAGATTAAACTGACCACAAAATTGGGAATTAAATAAAATATTAAAAGCATAATTAATCTTTAATTCGTTTCAATTGACTTAAACGTTTTTTATATGATTGTAAACAGTTTTCGTGTCGATTCTTATTTTTTTTTCGTGTAACTAGATAACATTTTAAATTAATATCTCGTATAAAATTCAACAAATAACAATAAACAAATCAGTTCAACTTGTTATTTAATACACAAAAAAAAGCCAAACTTTTTTAATCCTTTACAAACAAAAAAAAATCTTCTCACGATATTAAATCAAATCAAATCAAATTAAAAATTAAATTAAAATAAAATTTTGATGCCATCATAAATTTTAATGCATAAATAAAATAAAGAAAAATAAAAACACAAAAATCTTAAATGAAAATAGTCTCACGTAACCATTAATCGAATAAACAAAGACGATCGATCTCGTTGAATCCGCCAAACAAGAAGAAGAATAAAAATAACACAAAACTTCTCTCGTTTTGAGATTTTTTTTTTAAAAGCCAATGAAATAAATAACAGACTCCACAACCTTGTTGCTGTTTTTTTTAGTTTGCAAATACAGTTTTTTTTTAAATAATAAATAAATAAAACATTAATCGAAATTGAAAGAACTCGTATATATATGAACTCTCCGGTATAAACAGATAAATTATATTTTTCTGATTTTCTTAACATCATTTGGTTTTTGGGAAACAAATTTCTTGGAAATAAATATAATCAGCTAATTCCACATTAGGTGTATATAGAAAACAAATTGTATAAAAACTTCATCGACCATTTTGAAAATAAAGAAAAAAACTAAAATTAACTCCCCTTAATTAGGTTTCAAACCTGAAACAAAACTATTAAATGTTTCATACCAATTTATAAGAATAATGCATTTCTTTTCTGATTAAGAAGAAAACAAGACTAAACCGAGAAAAGATACCACAAAAAATATGGAAAAAACTATAAAACATAAGATGTGGCGGTATAATATAAGATCAAACGGAAATCGGAATATATGAAAAAAATACACATAATGAAATGATCCTTAGTTTCGTTATTGTATTTTACAACAACAGCAGAAAAAAACACAAACATTATTTAAGTTTCCTTTTTCTTCATTGGATGGATGATGATAAAATTCTAGAAATGATGTTGTTTCTTGAAAATTCATTGCATAAAAGAATAAACAACAAAAATTATAGGTATATTGCTCGTAAACGTATATAAATAAAAGAAAAATTCAATGGCGACGACTTAAAAAAAAACAAAATAACAATCATCATCACCATTCATTTAAGAATAGTTTACCTAAGACTGATTCATTTATTTTTATGAAAAAATGATTAAATTCGAAATGGTTCATTCAAAAAGTATTTTGAAAGCAACATTCCAAGTAAATAATAAATATTAGAATAAGTACACGGTTAGTCATTTTATTGGAACCAGTTTTCGGATTTGTGGTTGGTGGTTGAAATTGATATTCTTTCTAATAACATTTATTAATACTAGGAAGGCCCGGCGTGCTTCGCTACGCTTATAAATAAAGTTTTTGCGTAGACATTTTGTTGACGTAGAAGCAATGATTTCAAAAAGTGGTAATGAGAAATGCTACCATATAATTTTTAATTTTTCTTTTTAAATATATGAATGAAAAATAATCAGAACTCTAGCTGATCAGTTCGGATATATGAAAAATTAGCGAAGCTTACTTGAAAACTTATTTGATCGCTAATGCAAATAATTGACGAAACTGTTTTGGTGATTGAATTTCTGAAGCTTCAAGTAAACATTCACGCTATTCATTATCATTTGTTGCAATACCTCGAGCTTCACATGCTGCAACAAAAGTAGGGTAGGGTACACCTTCATACATACGTAGATCAAAAAAAGATTTTGGACCACGAACATGCAACAGAAGTAAACGCATATGAAACAATTCTATATCTTTTGGAGTAACCATATATAATCGAGCAACAACTTTATCAGCCCCACGTTGTCTTCTTTTCCACGATTTACTTTGGTCATACCAAACATAATTAATTCTGTATACAAAAACTCATTAGCTAAATTATCAATGGAATTCAAATGGAAAAATGCTAACAATTTTGTTCTTGATACATTTGCGACTGTGCCAGCCACATTACCATTCCTGATATAAACATTTTGTCTATTAGGCAAATGACAATCAAGTCGAATAATTGTATGAGATTGAAAATGCATTGGAAATTCAAATATGCGCCAAGCAGCTTCAGTCGAACCAACATACCGTCCATTCAAAAAATCTTGAATTTCATTTCCCACAATCGCATCATCATTATTCACTGCATTCTCTCCATTCACTCTCAATTCAACATTGGCAGAATCATACTCTTTATATACATACTTGTAAACATATTTCACACTTTTAACAGTCGTACATATTTCCACGTTAATATGACAATTGAATTTTGCAAGAAGATAAATATTATACGGAACAACATATCTATTATCAAGAGATGCACCACGCACATCAACACTCATACCATTATCACGTCGACGGTACAAAGGATAACCATTCACATATTCTTTAATATTTTCAGAAAAACGTTTTGGAAAATTATTACTACATTTACCACTCTTATACAAACAGAATTGGGATTTAGAGCACCACATGGTTCATGCATCATATGACGTTTCACATATTCATGTAATTTAGGAAAAATAATGGGATCAGGGATTTCAGTACATACAAATTTATTAATCATTTCATTTCCATCAATTCTATCTTCATCTGACAAATTTAACAAAATTCATCATTTTTAAAAATAGCAACCACATCAGTTTGAACAGCATCATTAAAACGACGAATATCACATTCTCTGTTAACTTTTATAACCATTGACACATCAGCAGTAACATTCTCAGGTCTTTCATAAAATTCATGCATTGATTTAAAAGAACGAACAAAAGGATTCACACGATCTAACTCAAAACCTATCTTACGCATAAGAAAAAATTCGAAATGAAATTTAAAACATAGAAAAACAATATGTACGTTTATTCACATTCAAAGAAATAAATATACTAACAGCTGAGAAAAAATTAAATATAAAAAAGAATAACAAAATAAAGTTTTAAGTTTCGTTTTTGTTGTTCGTTGTTCGATAGCAAATATATTTTTATATGTATGTAAACTTATAATGCATATGTATAGAAAAAGTTTTCCGTATATAATAACTTTTTTATTTATGATCCGAATTGTTTGAATCCGGATCCCAATATAGGTTACACTAATATCAGTTAGCTGTGAAAATTTGAATTGAATCCATCTGCGAATAAAAAAGCCTTATGCTCCACAAAGTTTTAATCTAATTAATATATAAGAAGAAGATCTTATTAGCGTTTCTTCTCCAGACCTTAAGAACAATTAGCAAATGATTCGAAAATTAAAATTCAACAACAAACAAAACCTAATTTGGTAATACTCTTAACAGTAGTTTGTTTATTTAAAGTGTTATTTGTAGGAGGTCTATGTTGTTGGTGTTTTATTTTTGTTACATCTTCAGATCATGTCTGTTTCTACTTTTATGTTTGTTCTAATTATGGATTAGTTATAATCCATTGATATTTAAGTCCATTGTATTGTATATTATTATTGGCGTAGATCGTTTTTATATTAACACATTTAAACAGTTCTTTCAAATGTTAATTGTTAATATTATCTTTCATACTTTTCTTTGCACTTTAGAGGCTAATTGGCGTAGAACAAAAAAAATTAATAAGAAGTAAAATATTTTTAATTTACGTTATATTTATTTTATTTTAAATAAAATGATTTTAAAAGTTTCTAAATCTCCCAAGTTGTAATATTTATTAGTTAATATAATAATTTTTTTACGGCTGAACTAAAATTTGAATTTGAACGAAAAAAACTCCATTTCGTAATTGTTTTTTCTTTTCATCATTATTTTATTTATTTATTTCTACTTCATTTATTTATTTATTATTTATTATTTAAATGTATATAATAATGGGAAGTTAATCTTTCTTAATTGCTATGTGATATCAACGTAACAAATCATCAAAACCAAGTAGTACTACAAGAAATTTTATATTTTCTAAAAATAGCGTTGCAAACAAACTAAAATATGCATTTTTAGGTTTATTAAATGCCGTAGAAAAAGCATAGTGTATAACACGCAAAAACGTACTTTTTCCGCACGTATGATTACAGACCTCGCTAAGCTCGAACGAGTCCATGCAGAAATGATGAAATTTTATGTTAACATAGAAGATAAAATGCTCATAGTTTGTTAAACTTCAAAATATCGATATTTTCTTCAATAAATAACGTCGTTTTCAATACTGACTGCTGACCCCACAAACTCGCAGGAGATAGTAACACGGTTACAATCATTACAAAACTTATCATTATAAAACTATATTTTAAAATATTTGTAGGCTGGCTGCATAGTGGTTCTTGGATTTTTCTGATAGCAAACTTAAACAAGCAGTATTTGGTAGTTGATCAAAATCACTCATTTTTCAAAGATAATTAAATAAATAATTATTTATTTACAATTGCAAACGTGAACATTCTGATAAAATTCTAAATAAAACAAATAAATATATATAAGTATATACTGTAGAACTAATGCAAACGCGTCTTTCAAACAAGAGAACTGCCTCCACTCGCGTTTTGAAAAGCAGTTCGCTCTAGTTCAGCACAATAATAACAAATGCACAAAAAATAACAGATTATAACTAAATGCACAAAATTTAATGAACAAATTTATCTACAAGTTAAAGCAATTTAGATATAAACTAAAGCGCACCAGCTTCATTGTGAGCATTGTATTCAAAATTACTAGTAGTACTAGGACCAGCTCTCTGCTAAATTATACTAAATCGCTAAATCTAGATTTGATATCATAAAATCGACGAATTTGAATTTAAAATGTCCGATATCGAGCATGTAAATTTCCTTAAGTTTATTTAGAAACAAAATTTTGATTTAGTTAAACAAATAGTTTGAATAAATAATATTATAATATATATAACTTTTAAAAATATAAGCAAATCTTAGTAATCCAGCTATAAATTTACCGACTATATAAAAGACGCAATATCAACAATGTAATATATTTTTTAAAAATATAAACATATCCGCTAAATTAATGCCTATCAAATTTAATTTTGTATTTTAGTATAATAATTTTGGGGACCAGTTTGCGAATAGTGTTTGACATTCTAGTACTATAAAAATAAGCAATTTTATAATACATTTGAGTACAAAGTTCACGTGAAGATGGCTTATTTAATTAAAATATATTTTCACCTCAAAAATTTTTTTTATAAATATTTTGATGTGTGACATTTATTTTTCGGGAAATTTTTCAAAAAATATTTTGTAGGTGTTTGTGTGTAACGATAACACGCTTTCGGTATTGTAGCGATCTTCCAGTTCTGCGAAAACTTCAATTCAATATATGTAAATTCAATTTAGTTCCATTCTAAATTCTAATAGATAATATTTAACGAAAAACAATTCCTGTTAAAGAATTTAAAAAAGTTGTCAACCACAAAAATTTGTTGGGTACCCGAGAAGAAATTTGTCACGGCTCAAATAAGGACCTGATCATTATATACATAAATGAATCACATTAAAATAAAAAATGACAATGAAAAAAATTAAAACATACATACCACCTTAATCACTATTATTATAGTCTTTCAGCCGAGATGTAAATTTAAATAAATTATTTACAAAATAATTAAAATAAAATAGAAATGAAAAAAAATTAAAACATCCCAAGCAGGGTTTGCCGCCAGACACTGACATACGGCCAAACACTGGCCCATAAATGGTTAAGCGTACTTGGCTAAATTGTTATTGGGCCAGTATTGGAACCATTCATCGGCCGTTCTATGGTTAACATAAAAGAGCCAGCATATAGTTACCTTTGAATGGCCAAGCATTGGCCCATGGAAGGTAAACAGTACTTGGCAATTGTTATTGGGCCATTACTGTAGCCATGAATTGGCCGATCTATAGTTTATAGGAAATATCCAGTACACTTTACATTAAATGGCCAATCAATGGCCCGTTAATGATTAACATTAATTGGCTATTGTTATTGGGCCAGTACTGCAGCCATGAATTTGCCGATCTATGTCATTTGATTAAATTTCACTAGAGTATTATCCGTTTTAGAAATATAAAGTTTGAAAAATTTCACATATAGAGTTTAGTTATCGCTATTTGGCTGAAAGACTATGATAATATTGAAAAGGTTGGTATATGTTTTTAATTTTTCTTCATTTCTATTTTATTTTAATTATTTTGTGAATAGTTTATTTAAATTTACATATGAGAATATTATTTTATATTGTTTTTAATGGCCGAGTACTGGCAGTTATGGCTGCCAGTACTTGGGAATTGTTGTAATGTGAATCATTACTGAACCAGTTGTAAGGGAAGTTTTGAATTTTTTTCCGTAATTTTTATTTTATTTTAAATTATTTTGTATGTAATTTATTTAAATTTATGCATATGATATTATTCTATATTTTTAATGGCACATTCATGGTTGCCAGCACTTGGCCATTACTACAATACTGGTCATTATTATTGGTACGTTACAATGCCAACTGTACAACCTTGAATGGGCCATTGCTGTCGTTTTTTCTCTGGCCCATGAATAGCAGCCATTTATTGTCCGAAGATATCATTCAGTAAAATTATGTTAATGGCCCAGTTGTGGTTGCCAGTACTCGCCCAGTGCTGCATTACTGGCTGCCAGTAATGGACTATCACTGGACCAGTTGTACTACCTTGTATGGGAAACAGCCAGTATATTGTTACCTTTGAATGGCCAAGCACTGGCCCGTGAATGGTGAACATTACTTGGCTATTGATATTGGGCCATTACTGTAGACCATGATCCTGCCAATCTACTATTTATTGAAAATGGCCATGCAATGGCCCATTAATGGTTAAAGTTAAATGGCTATTGTTATTGGGCCAGTACTGCAACCAAGAATTAACCGATCATTTGTAGTCATTGTCATTTGTTTAAAATTCACTAGAGCAATATTCATTTTAAAAATATATTTTGAAAAATTTTTACCTATAGTTTAGTTATCGCTTCTTAGCGATGAGGCTGGAATAAGTTGTAAATTTTTTTTATGAGAGATTTTTAATTGTTTTGTATTTAATTTATTTAAATTTATGCATATGATATTATTTTATATTTTTTAATAATGGCCCAGTCATGGTTGCCAGTACTCGGCCATTACAGCAATACTGATCATCATTATTGGTTGGTTACTGGGCCAACTGTACTCCCCCCCCCCCCCCCCCCCAAGTACAACCATGTATGGGCCATTGCTTTTTATTTCTCTGGCCCAAGAATGGCTGCCATTTATTGTCCGAAGTTATCATCCAGTAAAATTATGTTAATGGCCCAGTCATGATTGCCAATACTCGGCCATTGCTGCGTTACCGGTCGCCAGTAATGGACCATTATTGAACCAGTTGTACAATCTTGTATGGGTTAGATTAGGAGTCGTAATGCTTATAAATTAGATGTTTTATTTTAATAATTATCACTACAAAGCGAAAAAGGCGCCAATTCTGACAGAATCTAAGGCGCAGTCAAACTTTAATCCACCACTGGTTCTCCCCTTAAATTAATACCATAATTGTGTTAACAAAAATAATAAAATATTACAACAATTTGAGAACATTAAATATAAGGTCATATGAGGTATTATGTATTTTAGTTTCATATTAGTGAGTAAACCCTTTGTTAAAACGATTGTTGTTTTATGAATGAATAGGATATGTATGATACATCAACCCATATCCATATTCAAACTTCCTTTAATTTTTTGTTCTTGAAATTTGATATAATAATATTATAACCTTTAAGCTATTATATTTCAAATCAAAATTCTTTTCCACTTGTAAATATGTCAATTTTAATTTATCACTGTTTAACTTATCTTCAGTATAACAGATTTGTTTTTTTACTTCGTTGGTGCGATAAATATCACCCAAAAAGTATAATTTTAGATATTAAATGAAGAATAATGATGTGACTTTTCATATAAAAAGGTTATCTGCGAGTTAATTAAAACATAGGGTGTTTATTTGAAAATATTTTAATTTTACCATATTTCTTACTATAGACATGATTGTTTATCTGAGTATTTTTTATATATTACTTGAGTTGAGGTTGAGGTATTCAATCAGATTCTCATTTTATTTGGAAAAAGGAATCAAATAAACTAAAATCATTTACATCACTTTCATCAATACATATATGATACTCATTCCAAGAATAAACGTCGACAAAACACCAACAACAATAAAACATAAGCAAAATAATACGACATCGATGATTCTGAGAAATTCTCGATTTTTCTCTGTAAAGAAATTTTGGATTGACCTCGAATAAGCTAGACAATAATTAAAAATGTTTTTAAGGAATTCCTTTTGCAGAATGAAAGAAAGTTAAAATTGTAATGCGATTCTGTTAACAGTTTAAACTGGATTGCAATTGTGTTAACAGTTTAAGTCTGACTGCGATATTAAAAACAAACAGCAATAAATTAAATAGCATACATAAAATTGTGAATTTAAAATAAAAATTTTAAGTGTTTTTAAGATAGAAATATTTTTTGCACGCTTTGTTTACACTGGAAATTTTTACAATCGATTGTTGGAGTTGTTGAATTTATTGTTTTGGTATAGAATATTCTAGATAAAGAATATTGTTTGCTGTATTATTTTCCTGTTGTGAAACAATATAAGTGTTGAATACTAAACAAAACCTGATGTTTTTGCTTACTAATCAGTGATCGAATCCAGAAAAAGATTTTCGAAGAACATCTTTTATTGTTTCATTACATAAAAATAATCGTGATCGTAGAAAAGTGTACAAATATCACAATTCTACTAAACCTTGCATTTAAAATACCTGCTAGTACTGTATACATAGATGTTCGAATTTCTGAGGACGCTCCCAGAATAATCCCAGGAAGTACAACATCGGGATTTACCTTACAAACTTGTTCGTTACAGACTATGTGAAATGTGTCACTTGCAAAACTTGTCAAACACAGACTATGAATCTGATCAGATGTCTTGAAAATATAAAGAATGGAACACATCATATATCGAAAAAGAATTTGAGAAGATTGTTATTTAGTGATGGAGTTCTATGAATGAAAGATGAGTGCAGAGACGTTGAAACCCTTAATTAGATGTAAACGTTAGAGAGTGAGAAAGGGGGAAAGAGGCAAAAAAATATAAAAAGTATAAAACTCGAATGTAACTTCCAACCCTCGGTATATAATTGGAGGAAATGTTGCCGTTTAGATAAAATAATAAAAACTATAGCATTATATTCAATCTTACCTGATTTAACAGAACAATGTATATGGGCTCTACTTTCATAATACACCCAATCAAAACCAGCTTCCACAGCTAATCGTGCCAACATTCCATATTTACTTCGATCTCTATCTGATGTTGTAATATCAACTGCTCTACCTTCATAATGCAATGAATCTGACGCATGATAATCCTCTTCATCCCATCCCTCAGTTACTCTTAATCGAACGCCAGGCCATTGGTTCATCACCGCTACAGCTAGGGTGTTCAACTTTTCCTTACATCGCTGTAAATTAAAAAAAAATCATTTAAATAATCAAATATTAAAAAACCACTCATCTTAAATAAATTTAAAATCTAAGCTAACCATTTGTTCTCTGCACAATAAAAACAACCTACATACACGATACATCTTATCATCACCAGCAATCAAATTAATGCGATAGACATTTTAATAAACTCCAATTTATATTGTAAATTAAAATCATTAAAACAGAAAATTACCATTCAACCTGACGTTTTTCATTTCATTTTTCATGAATACATAATTAACGCTTCTGTCTTGTATAACTTGATTTTCTTATTACATAATAACAGTCTATGTACCCTTGTTTTGAATAAAAAAAATTATGAACATATTAAACAGGGCATCCAGTCAGCACCTAATTATCATAATAATATAAGAGATTGAATAAAAACGATATGTTAAAACAGATGCCGAAGTAATTGTTGGCGAAATATACAAGAATGGTGATTTCAATAACTAGCTGTGGATACAATTTAAGAAAATTTAATTTAAATATTGTCAATAGTTTTCACCATTAAATTGAAATGTAAATTACGTTTAGATTATAATTTAATCAGTTTATAATCAACGTGTCAGTTTATAATAAACGTTTCACAGAAGTGAAGTTTCATAGAATTAAACTGGTATGCTAATTAAGTAATTATTTGATAAATATATTTTGCATTTATTTATTAATTAAGTGTTGAACAACAGAAACGATGAACTAAGTAATTTTTATGGGTTGTGGATTTTATATCATTTACAAGTCAAATTAATTTCTTTTTTGCACGAATTGCATATACAAGTTCAATTCCACTCTTCCTATTTACGGGAGAAGATGGCTTTTTCATTCCCCAAGGGATTAAATGATAACCAAACTATTAAACATAAACAGGCCACTATGATGATTATTCAAATTTATAATTTTCGTTTTATAAAACTGATCAGCACTTTATCCCTTGATCTATAATTTAATCTACTATTTTAAAATCAAGACCTATTTAACATGTTTTAAATTAAAATATATTTCATAATATATCAACGCCATAATTCAACACCTTCATCATTACATCATAACATTTTATTGATTATCTCTTCTTATGAATAGCTTAGACTTGTTTCGCCGCCATTTTATTATTAAAAAAATCATTAAACAAAAATTTAAAAAACAAACAACAATTTTTTTGATTAAATATTAATTAAATTAAATTTATATAAATAACGATTACAACATCTAATTTCCGAAATGTCACTTTTTGAGAATAGATTAAACATATTCCAAAAAATAAAGATAAAAACAATTTACACCTTGTTTTTCTTCAATATTTGAATGATGACATTAAATCCCACCTTTGAATGGGCGTGGCTATTAAATGTTACAGGTGATCGTTTTTGTTCAAAAAATATAAGAATTAGTTTTCTATTATTAATAGACAAAAAGATTAAAAAGAAAAAGACTTTGAATTATGCAATTCTTTGTTTGTTTTTGTTTTACTATTGGAATTTACATTAAATGCAAAAAATGTCTGTTTACATTGCAACATTTTGTCTGAGAACATCGTTTAAGGGTTTGTATAACACCAGTTGAGTTGTGGAAACAATATAGTAATACAAGTAAAAATCACAGTATGTATTTATGTATAGTTAATAATCATTACAAAACACTTGTAAGTACCACCTTTAAGCGCATGTTAATCGCACCTTAAAAGTTTCGTGTCATAATAGTATATTGAATAACGAGCACAGCATGATAGTAAAATACCACGTGTATGAAAGTTTAAAAAATGAGCTTTCAATTCGTCTGAGTAAATTATCATTTATTTATTTTTATTTATTTATTTTAAGTTGGACAACAAACAGACTAAGTCCAGTTATATGTTGCCACATGCTACAAAAAAATTTAACGTTTAACCAATTTCTTATAATTAACATTTTAAGTTAAGTTAGGTATATTAATATCATTATATTTCATCTATACAATAAAGCGCAAAATAGTTTATTCTTAATAAATCAATACCAATAAAAATCAACTATATACCTAAAATGTTCCTTCAAAAAATCAATTAAAAAAAAAAAAAAAAAAAAATATATAAATATATAGAAATATATTAGAAATATACCAAATAATTGAAAACAAAAGGAAATAAAGGAAAAAAAAAATGAAAAATTGAAGAACATTTAACAATAGTTAATAGATAAAAAGCAATTTAATATAAATTAAATCATATTTTGGTTTTAAATAATAACTCTTAAAGTTTTAATATAAAATGATTAGTTAGAAGACTAAATTCAAACTTATTAATATCTAACAGAAATCCATGATTGATCGAGAGCACACTAATTATTACTCGTAGTTTAAAACAAAATATTCAGGATTATCGCGTTTATATCTTAGTAATAATCTATGACCAATGTCCTTTAGTTGACTGAGTGATAATAAAAATAAATCCGTTGAGTTAAATATATCATTATGACGTAACTGTAGCCGGTATAATGTCGAAGCTATTCCAGTGTTAGTTCTTGGAATCTGAGTGAGAAACAACTGGTTGAGGCGGGTTCTATAGGCTGGTGCATAGAAATTTACAAAACCCAGAACTTCCGTATCTATAAGTGAATTAACAATCTTATATAATAAGTATTCATCCAAGAGAATTCTTCTTAATTCCAATGATAGAATGTTGAGTTTATCAAGTCTAATACTATATGGTAATGGTTCTACGGAAGGAAACGAATTTCTACAAACAAATTTAGAAAACTTTCTTAGCACTCTTTCTATCTGGTTACATTGTATATCATAATAAGGATGCCAAATTTGACAACCGTATTCTAAAATACTGCGAACCATACTGTTAAACAGAATAGTTAAAACTCTAGGATTTCGAAATTCCTTACATCTACGCCAAATAAAACCTACTAATTTAAATGCTCTGAGACAGATCGAGTTAATATGTTCATGAAAGCGAAATTTACTATCAAATATTACACCTAAATCTTTGATAACTGACACTTCTTTTAGTACTTCATTTCCTATTGAATAACCAAAAACAACTTTATTTATTTTTTTGGTGTAGGAAACTGACATACATTTCTTTATGTTTAACTGTAATCCATTTTCAAGGCACCAACTGTTTACGATGTTTAAATCGTTTTGTAATCTCAAACAATCGAACACATTTTTAATAATTAAGAAAATTTTCAAATCATCAGCATATAAGAGGTAGTAGCAATTTAGTATGTCAGAAATATCGTTTATGAACAATAGAAATAAAAGTGGACCCAATATTGAGCCTTGAGGCACTCCAGATATGGGACTAAATCCTTCAGATTTATGACCATTAAATTGTACGTACTGCATTCGATTTATCAAGTAAGATAACAGCCACTTTAATAAATAAAAAGGTATGTCAAACGATCTTAATTTTGCTATCAGAATATGATGCTGAACTTTATCAAAGGCCTTTGAAAAATCTGTATAAATACAATCGACCTGTAAGTTTTTATCAAGTGCCCTAGATATGTATTCCGAAAATTCTAACAAATTGGATAAGGTAGAACGTTTTGGATAGAAGCCATGTTGTTTTGAACTAATTTTACTCTTTACTTTGTCGAAAATCAATTTATATACTAATTTCTCAAAAATTTTGGCAAACGCATTTAAAATAGAGATTGGTCTATGATTTGTGATGTCTGCAGCATCACCATTTTTAAATATGGGCTTAATAAAAGATTCTTTCCATTTAGATGGAAATACACCTTGATCTAATGATTTATTATATAAAATGGTTAAAGGTTGCACCAAATGATTTTTCAAATTCTTTATTAATAAATTAGAAATCATGTCCGCTCCTGCTCCTTTGTTAGTTTCTAGATTTTGTATTATATGCATTACTTCATTCTCAGTAATTTGGGCGATATTCTGACTGCAGAAGTTAGGGTTTAGTGGCAAAAAAATAGGAACACTAGGAGAATATACTGATTTAAAATTTTCAGCAAATAATTCACAAATTTCAGTAGGTTTATTTGATCGTTTTTCATCTAGGTGCATAACAGAAGGATATTCGGATTTAGACTGAAGAGCTTTATTGTAATTCCAAAAGGAGTTAGGCATTTTAGATAAATTATCTTCCATATTACTTGTGTATGTGTTAAAGCAAATTCTTATTTCATCCTTAACCTTCGTCCTTAAAATTGCGAAAAGATTCTGATCAACACAATTGTTATAAATTTTATATTTCTGTCTTACTTTTTCCTTCAGTTTAATGAGATGTATTAAGTAACTAGAATACCATATTGGAAATTTTCTGACTTTTATTTTTGGCCCCGTCATATGTGGTTTCAGTATTAGAAATAGACATTCGTAAAATACTTCAAGAGCTTCTTCTACATGTAAATCACATAATAAACTCTTCCAGTTATATGTGTTGAATTTCAGACTGACCAAATCGTAATCGATATTATTGCAATTAATCCCCGGAAATGTGTAGTTATATTGTTTTTTAATTTGAATAGTGTTCATACGAAAGCATAACGGGGGATGGTACTGATCTATTTTAGAGAGAAAAGAGATACTTTTATGGACATCAACGTTAACATAAGAGAGATTCGTAAGTGCCAGGTCTAAAAGTTTATCTTGTAAGTTGGTTATATGATTTATTTGAGTAAGTCCTGTAAGTTCTAACATTTCAACTAAACATTCCGCTGAACGGCCTTCATAATTTAAAGGAATTGTTCTATTATAAGCATCTTTGGCCCATACTATACTAGATAAATTAAAATCTCCAATAATTAAGAATTGAGAGTTCATACCTGAATTATTAATCATGTTTGATAAATAATCGAAGAAATGTTTATAGTCCTCAAATTTTGCACCGCAATTGAAGTAGATAGTGCACAGAAACAAACAAGAACCATTTGCTAAATAAATTTTTACCCAAACATCGTCAAATGAAGGAGAATTCAATCCAGGAATTTCTACGAATTTAAAACTCCTATGCACAGCTATCAAAGCACCACCACCATCCATTTTATTACTCATACTTAAATCGCGATCTTTTCTCATTACGAGATATCTATCATCAAAAGCTTCACAAGAGTTTATCGAGTTATTTAGCCACGTTTCAGTCAAGCATATAATTTCAAAGTTATTAATTTGAGCTTCCAATTTGAAATCCTTTAATTTAGTCTTCAAACCTCGAGAATTTTGATAATAAAGTTCTGTAAATTTCATCTTAGTTTACTAAAAAAAAAAAGTAAATATAGTATAAGAATTAAACAAAAAGAAAAATATTGAATAAGTAGATTATAAGTTGAAAAAGTTTAATTAGTTTAAACTTAAAATAAACTGCTGGGTAAAAATATGTTTCAGAAGTTAATTATGTAGATTATTTTCGGCA